>JAVJIF010033577.1:0-114411 GCA_038442645.1 Agave tequilana | reverse complement strand
GGATTCTAATGATTCTAATAGCAGTTTAGACTTCTCTCTTTTTGATTATCTCCTTCCGTCAAATAATGATGTTTCTGATCCTACACTTCATGAGGAGGATCAAGTTCTGTTGGGGCCTGGTGAGGAGCTTATTATTCCTATCACACTTTACGAAGACATGCTTGATAAAAAATGTCCTCTGATACTGAAGGCGCGTTTTTCTTCCAGCATGTCCTCTGAAGGTTCTTCTCGATACGGACCGGAGGAAGAACTAAGTACAAACAACCCATGCTGAGAGTTTTTCGACGAACCAAAGTACCCTTCAAAGGAGGTGGAAATTGAGGAGGTCGCAAGGGAGAAGAGGAAAGTGAGGAAGAGGTAGACCCAGGAGAATGAAAAAGACAATTTTGATTATGATGGTGATGACGAGGACTAGGATTTTATTTTCTTTTGATAATCACTTTCTTTTGTCTTCTTTTAGAGCTTCTAATGCTCTGTTTGTAAAGTCTCTTTCTGACCATATGATATGTTATAAATAAAATTTCCTTCTTACTGAAAATGTTCTTCCACGCTTTTTTAATACATGTACAATATGATCTTCATGCTTTCTATTCACAGTGATCACAAAACTTTGCAAAACATGATTTTATAAATACTATGACTATGGTCGCAATCCTCATAGATACGTTATAATTTACATCATCATACGATGACAATATATTCATGTACTACAAAGTTGCAAATTTTATTAGTGCACTATGGTCGCATTATAATTAAAATGCAAAGTTCTCATTGTGCATCCGAACTGTGACTAAGGTCGCAGTAAACAAATAATATATAAAACTATATTAGGACAGCAACTCTATTTGCAGTCAGTAAAATCATACGACTGTGATCACAGTCTTCAGTTAAATTATCTATCAAGTAAAATACTGCGACTATGGTCGCAGTCTATAGTTATTATATTTTATATTGATACTGCGATCATATCCAGTCCTCACAAAACACTATAGTTCATTATATTCAATCAAATAAAACCTGCGACTATGGTCGCAGTGTGTAAACAGAAATAGTTTGTTGATGATGATTTACTCATGTGAATAGAGCAAAGGGGCAGGTTTAGATTAGTCTTGTATGGGGTATTAAACACTACCACATCAGAAAAACTTAATAGATCTTGTTCTTCTATCGGCCCAAAAGACACTTCTTAGTGTGCATACATAATCAACCTCACAGACAAATAAAAATTATGGATGTCTCTGTAATATCCTAAAACTAGGTGATATTAAGGCATTAATTAAATAAATAAATAAATAGAAAAGGCAACATTAGGGTTAGAAAAACATATTATTTTTTATAGTAAATATTGTGACCTAAAGCTCATAACTTAACTTACTATCCATAGGGTTTAAATTTTCATACCCAAACCCAATGAAACCCAACTCAAATAGAATTTTTTTCTTAATTCCTTATCCCTTTAAATCCAAGAATATCCAAAGAATAAAAACAAACAAAAACCATTTAAAATTTTGGAACATCCTCCCTTATCCTGAAACACCTCAAAATCAAGTTCAAACTAATAATAAGCATTTAAATTTTGAGCATATCTAAATCCTAACTAAAAAACAATTAAACTTAAACTAAACACTAGAAAAACATGATAAAACTAATCTTATATGATCTTTTATAAACAAATCTGAAATTAATTCATCAAAAAAAAAAACAATCTACTCCAGGGAGGAGAAGATCATTACTCATCAAGATTTAGAGTTGATCATCAATAAGGCAAGTACCTAGTTATCGTGCCTAGAACTATCTTACTGTTGTAATTTTTGTGCTTTTTTTAGTAGTTAATGATAACTTAGATATTTTTCAAATAATGCGTTCGTTATTATAGCATATGTTCTCATTACGGTGGGAAAAAAAGGGGTTTCCGCACAGGACCACTACTTATGCTCAAGTATATTTTCTTTTAATGCTTGTGATGAAAGGAAGTACGAGTTGCCAAAATTCTGGATATGTATTTTCTGATGTCTTCCATGCTTTCATTTGCATTTGAGAAGTTTGCCCTAATTTCATAATCTTCCATCCTATTTTGATGGTCTTTCTCTGCATCTGTCTACTTGAAAACGTAGAAACATGGAGTATTTCATTATTACTCTTCGGGGGGAAAAAACCTGAGTTACTTGTGTGATTATTGCCTGAACGAAAGGATCAAACACCCAAGTGCAAATGTCCAAATTCAGCCACAATAAAATCGTGCAATTCAGCCATAGAAAAATTGTATCCATTTTAAAGGTCAAGATCCATCCAATTTTACACATATTCCAGTAGCTTTAGCATGTAATAGACCCTAGTATCCAATTTGAACGACGACAAGCTAGAAATTAAGATGAGATAATTTATAATAAATACTACTAGACCAAAACACATTTGATATATTTTTTCAGAGAAAGGACGAAGCCTCAACTTGAAGGCCCTAACCCAATGTATAAACTGTTATATATACTAACACCTTCATGCTCCTCTCTGTGATTGGATGGCTGATAGGATACAAGATTCCAAAGGGATGAGAAACACTAGGTTATTATTTGATAAAGGGTTTACTTTTGTGCCGTTTGGATTTATTGCAAATTATTTATGGGATAATTATTAGGTATCTGATATCAAAGGTGTTTCTGTATGTGAAGGTAAGGTGAAGGGTGGTAAAACCTGCCCTATGGGCTTAGCATTTTAGTTCAGTAGCATAGGAGCATGGTTCCAAAATTTCTTTCACTAACAGAGAGACTATAATTAGGGGAAGATGATTAGATCCATAGGATAATGGCATATTGAGAAGAAATCGAAAAGTGATATATATAGTTCCTGTCTTAATTTGTCAAAGTAAGAGACGTCGTGCTTACATAAAAATAGTATAGAACATATATATAAATATAACTGAATTTTTATTTAATCATGGCAAGAAGCCGCCCTTCAAATTTTGTTAACGTTGGCATCTTATGGGCTAATTAAATAATCTTTCATAGGTCTTTACTTTTCTACTTAACTCTTCTTTTCAACAGTATCATATCATGCTCTGCACTATGCTTCTCCTTTTGTTTGTTATTGGGACTGCTCTAAGTAGTGTCGTCTTCCCACACCATGTTTCTTATTACTTGTCCAAGAGAATAATCAGGACTTGAGTTCAACCTTTGAACTTTGCTTGTCAAAACAAGACTACTGTAATTAGAGGTCATCGATGGGGCATTCTTGGATTGTATTCTATAAACTAAATTAATTTCTAGCCTCTAAATTTAAATCCTTAACTTGATCATTGATAAATTGGGACATGTTATTGTTCGATGCTAGATTTTCGTGCATGTTATTAATGTTGTTTCAAGTTAATACTTGTATAAATCATAATGAACCATTTGCTACATGATGACAAATAACCAACATGATTGATCTCTTTCAGTAGAAAGACACCATGTTATAGGAATTACCATATGACATCTTGGACATGAATATGAACATGAACATGACAACTTGAATGACATGGATAATGCTTGCGTGAAGCATATACTTGGATTACTTGAGAAAATAGTACATGGTGATTATATGAGCTTGACAAGAACATGGTGACATGATTATTCTTGTATTTGGTTCACGTAAGGATATTCATGCTCTATAATAAAATTTGATTACAAAAATGATGAAACACGGGGCTAATATGGGGAAAATTGATAGTGAAAACTGGAAAGTGTAACTTGAGTACCCTACCTGAGTACAAGGTATTGTGGTGGTTTATTTTACATAGTGCAGTCACTTTGTGACATGGGTTATTGATGAGCTCATTCTACTTATATAACTACTATACTATATTACTCCTGGCATGATATTCCGCTGGGATACATGGATATTTTTTTCACTAGCAGTTTTCAAATAACGATAATCATTGATTGATATGCGAAAATAGGCTGTGAAATGGGACGCAGTCGCTTTTGCGTCTCAGAGCCCATTGACATGCGTAGTAGGCGTAGGATGGGGTACATTCTACAGTTCTACTACACGTAAAAGTTGGGACAGTCTCACCTAATTATAACCCTAAGGACATATCTACAATTACTTTTGTTGTGTGTCCTTATGTAATTGCTACTGTTTGTTTATTTAATGGCTACTTTATTTTGATCGCTTCATGCTTCAAAATGCACTTATGCTTCTGTGAATGTCTGCTTATCATCGTGACTTGAATATTGAATGACTAGTTTCAATGATAAACTTATGCTACAAATACTTGGTGGTGTTTTATGAAAATAAGTATCATATAACTGCATATTGCATGTTCTTTCCTTTATCATATACTTCTGTGTGTGCTCTGCACATACTGCATATTTCTTTCCTTTGTTTGTACTTGTCGGGAGTTTTCTGACTCCCCGAAGTTTGCTTACCTAAATAGTACAGAGCTCGTGGAGACACTGGCTGGAGACGAGGAGTACTACGAGGAGCCTGCTGGAGCCCAGTAGAAGCTGGGAGACTGCTTTTTAGTTATTACTTTCATAAACGTATGAATAAAGAGAGAGTTTGGACTCATTTCTTAGTATTGAGATTTGTACCATTTATTTGATTTTGAACCATTTTAGTCGAACAAATCTTTGATTAGTTTTGTTTCATGTATGTGTACTTTATTTGGACTTGATATGTATATGCAGTAGAAAAGAAAAAATATATAAATTTGCAGGTTAGAGACTTAGCATGCTCTTTGGAGTGTCGACGGTCCAAGTCACATGCTTATCTCGCTTTAATGGGAAGCGGGGTGTGACAGTCTCCCTCCTATCTTGAAAAAAAAAAATCTGATGATAGAATGAACTCGTGGCCAATGTTTTGCTCTTATATCAGATATAATCAAAGCATTGTTTGTGCGCTTACTTGTTCACAATCTTCTCCAAGATTCATTGGATTAATCACCGGGCAATATTAGAAGGACGCATTCCTACATCATCCAAATTGATCATAATGGCTCTGCTCATTTTTATCGATGTATCGATGAGAGTAAAAGTGATGCATCTTATCGAGGCTTAATAATACATGTGAAGTGAGTCATCAAACTTGGTGACCTTCCAAAATCTTTTGTCTGGTAATAAACACAGCTGAATATACATCTCAGTAGGACAATGAACTCTACTATCAATATGACAGTTGACGGTAAGCCTTTCTCGTCTTTTATCCCCAGCCTCTTTACGCTCTCCTTATTGCAAGGATTTTTTCTACAAATAACTTCATATTGAGGCCTCTGTGATTTATCTATTCTTTTTTTCTTCACTCCGAATCTCATGTTCCTTGCATACGCATTGTAGAAGTTGTATGTCTCATCATCTGATGCAAATTTCTTTTCTACAAAAATATGCTTTCATACATGTCACTATGCAAATTCATTTCCTACAAAAAATAAGTTCACTTCATTTAACAGAGTTTACAACCATGCAAAATTATTGGATTAAAAGACAAAATAAGAAAGGATTGTGACTAAGGTCGCAGTTCTAAATAATAAAGTATTGCGACTAAGATCGCAGTTTATAATCATGCAACGAAAAATCAAACCACAAAGAATTATGACTAAGCTCGCAGTCCTAATATAAGATGGAAAATTATTTTATTGAGCACTGCAAGTTTAGTCGCATTACTAAAAACTTATAATATCTGCATCTAAGAAAGTAATCAAGTATTCAAATTGCTTTAGGACTGCGATTAAGATCGCATTATCACTACAGAAAAAATAAAAAATTATTTATGAGGACTACAACCAAGGTCGCATTCTTCATATGAATCTTGTGAGTGTGACTGAAGTTGCAGTCTCAATATAAATATAAAATTCATTTTTCTATAAGGACTGTGAACAACAATGACATAAATATACATAAATATGAAAAAATAATTTAATCTCTACCTCAGCATCTAAAGTTCTCTCTGTTCTTGCTGTTGTTTTGTTCGTTGCTGCAGTTGTACTTGAAGAGACCGAATTCATATTGAGTTGGGGGAAAGTGGGCGGCGTCGGCAGCGAGATGGGGTCAGGAGAGAGGAATTATGGCTAGGGTTCGACATCAAGAAGGATAGGTGCTGAGGTACATGGCGAGACAGATCTGATAGAAGGAGATATATGATCGAGAGGAAGAGACCAATGGAGATCTAATCGATGAAATCTGAAAAAGAGATAGGGTGTTTGCGAACTCGAAATCCAGATCTGGACGCGAGAGATAGAGAGAAAATAATGATAGAGAATATAAAGCTCATCCCAAGAAAACTCATTTTGAAAAGCGGGGTCTTTTAGTAATTATAGTTTTTTCTTGAAATGCAGGATCTTTTTGAAGATTATCCAGGTCTGTGGTAAAGATTCAAATATGTCGCCGCCAGCTGAAAGACTCTCAATTGGCGGTCGAGGTACATTTTTCTCTCATATATATATATATATATATATATATATATATATATATATATATATATATATATATATATAAAGAGAAAGACTTAGGTACATGCGGAATGATTTGAGCATGAATCATTCCCACTCAAGCTTAATCACACAACATTCAAATACAAGATCCACTCCGTTAAAATTGATCTACATTGTTTAAAGTAGCTAAAAATAAAAACCAAGTATTTTGAATAGTTTTTGTGATGAAAACATCTGAGCCTTAATTTTTATTTGTATTTTAGTGTATTTCTTACTGTATTTACTTGTATTTCTTTTGTATTTACATGTATTTCAGTTGTGTGAGAGTGGTGATAGTGGGTAGTTATTAGATTGTGCAGTGGGTAGTTGTATGGTAGTTGTAACTTGTAGCCTATATGAGGCACTTGTTGGGAATGATGGATAAATTTGAAATCTCTCTTTTGGTCTCCTCTCTTCTCCTTCCGTTCTCTCTGTCCTCTCTATTTTCTAATGAAAAACTCAAAGACAAAGGATTCTCTTAACTGCACTCTCTTTTCCATGTCTCCTTCGCTATCTTATCTCCTCCCTCTCCTCTTTTACTGTAAACTGAGTTCTCAATTCAGCTTTGTTTGGGCAGAAACCTGCCTTTGGAGGATTTGGTTCAACCCTTAGTCAATCAAGCCCATTTGCACAGGAACGTCATTTGGGGTTTCAAGTAATCCAGCATTTGGCTTCCCCTCAACATTCAACAACATCAGCAATAACAAACCTACATCATCAGCCAAGCAACAGCAGCAAGCAGCTTGCAACAGCAACAAGAGCAAGCAGCAAATACAGCGGCAGCGGCAGAATTCAACAACAGCAGCGACAACAGTAGCAGTAGCAGAAGCAATAGCAGCAACAGCAGTTCGCAGCACCAACAGCAGCAGTTCGCAGCAACAGCAGTACAAAGTAACAGCAGCAGAACAGCAACGAAGCGGCAACAGTGAAGGAACAGCTGCAGAATCAGCATAGGCAGCAACAACACTGGAATAGTAGCAGTAGCCTAATTCCTGCCTTGTCACTTGACCACACTTACAAATCTAAAATTGAATTGGTTTCGCCTCTCTTGGAGTACAACGACGAGTTCTTTATCTGTGAGTCTATTTCAACACAATATAATTATTAGCAGGATTATGTATCAGTTAAATCATCTCTAAAGTATTATCCTTATTTCATGCTATCCCCTATATCGTGAGATGTGTAAGTCCGTAAATTGTGATTGTTTATCTTGAAATTGACTTTAGAACTTATCCTGCATAATATAGGTATTGTTGTTAATTTCATTAATATTAGAATATGCAACACGACGCTTACAATCTCTTATTTTAATTCATTTGCAACATTATTAGTTTTTAATTGTTTTCCTGCCGAAAATCGTTTTATTTGGTTAAACGTAGTGACTTCAAGTATATCACTGGTTCCCTGCATGGCACTCACCTACCGTTTCACATCATTTTGTTCATCCATCAAGTAGGCGCAAATGAACAGTTAAAATAGTGAGTTGATTAGTTTTAACGTGTATAATATTTGAAACCTAAAAAAATTATATGTTAGATGATTTTTTAAATGTTTAGATCATGATCAAATGATCGGATTGAGAATTTATACGTCTAAAGTCATAGATCTAAGTAAAATGCTATTTTCAGTCATCCATTTTGCGCTTACTTGATGGATGGGCAAAAAGTATTCAAAATATTTGATTTTAGTTTTAAGTTACTTTAAACAATGGAGATCAACTTCATAGAGTAAATCTTGTATTTGAATGTCGTGGGATTAAGTTTGAGTAGGAAAAATTCGGGCTCGAATCCTTCCATATGTACCCAAGTTAATCTCTCTCTACATCTATATCTATATATATAGATATGTGTCATTTCGAAAAGATTCGCGACCAAATCCTTCCCCTCAAATACAACTCTACGACATCTGAATGCAAGATTCATTCTCTGAAGTTGACCTACATTATTTCAACTAACTAAAAATCAAAAATCATGAATTTTGAATACTTTTTGTACATCCTCATGTATGCGCAAAATGGACGGTCGAAAATAATGTATTGCTTAGATCTACATTTTTAGACATACATATTTTCGATCCAACCATTTCATCATGATCTAAACACTTAAAAACCCACACGCACTAATTTTTGTTAGATTTTAAATATTCTACAGCGTTAAACTAAACAATTCACAATTTTGGTCGTCCATTTTGCGCTTACTTGATGGATGGGCAAAAAGTTTTCAAATACATGATTTATGATTTTTAGTTACTTGAAATAATGTAGATCAACTTCAATGGAATGAATCTTTCATTCGGATGTCGTAGGGTTGTGTTTGAGTAGGAAGGATTTGGCCTCGAATCCTTCCGGAATGACACAAGTATATTTCTCTCTAACCAACTCACTATTTTGGCCGTCCACTTTGTGTCATTTCGGAAGGATTCAAGGTTGAATCCTTCTCACTCAAATACAAGCATAAGACATCCAGATTCAAGATCCACTCCGTTGAAGTTGATCTACATTATTGATCTACATTATTTCAAGTAACTAAAAATTAAAAATCATGTATTTTGAAAACTTTTTGCCTATCCATCAAGTAGGCGCAAAAATAAACGGCTGAAAATAGCATATTGTTGATATCTACGTCTTTAGACATACAAATTCTCGATTCGATCATTTCAATCATGATCTAAACACTTAAAAACTCTCATATACCATTTTTTGTTAAATTTCAAGTATTTCACACCGTTAAACTAACCAACTCACTATTTCGGCCATCTATTTTGTGCCTACTTGATGAATGGGCAAAATGTATTCAAAATACATGCTTTTTGCTTTTTAGTTACTTGAAATAATGTAGAATAACTTCAACAGAGTGGATTTTGCATTCGAATGTTGTAGGATTGTATTTAAGTGGGAAGGATTCGGTCTCGAATCCTTCCGAAATGACACAAGTCTATATATAGACACAGACACACACTTAGATTCTTTGGGAAAGATTTGAGCATGAATCCTTCACATTCGAATTCAATGTTGTGATATTCAAATATAAGATTCACTCCGTTGAACTTGATCTACATTACTAAAGTTACTAAAAACCAAAAATAAGTGTTTTCAATACTTTTGCAATTCATCAAGTGGGCACAAAATGAACTGTCAAAATAGCGAGTTGATTAATTTAACATTGTAGAATATTTGAAACCTAACAAAAGTTAATGTGTGAGGATTTTAAATGTTTAGATCATGATCAAATGGTCGGATCGAGAATTTGTATATCTGAAGTCATAGATCTAATTAGCATGCTACTTTCGATCGTCCATTTTGTACCAATTTGATGAATAAGCAAAAATATTCAAAACTCTTAATTTTTGATCTTTTAGTTACTTTAAATAATGTAATTCAACTTCAACAGAGTAAATCTTGCGTTTGAATGTCGTAGTATTGAATTTGAGTGGGAATGATTCATGCTCAAATCTTTCCGAAAGTAGCCATATATATATATATATATATATATATATATAAAGAAGAGAGACTCGTGTCATTCTGGAAAATTTTGATGTCAAATCCTTTCCACTCAAATAAAACTATACGACATCTGAATGCAAGGTCCATTCTGTTGAAGTTGATCTACATTATTTTAAGTAGCTAAAAACCAAAAATCATGAATTTTGAATACTTTTTGCCCATCCATCAAGTAGACGCAAAATGGACGGCCGAAAATAGCAATACAAATTCTCAATCCGACCATTCCATCATGATCTAAACACTTAAAAACCCTCACACACCAATTTGGTTGACCATTTTGCGCATGCTTGAATGGATGGGCAAAAGGTATTCAAAATACATGATTTTTAGTTTTTAATTACTTGAAATAATATAGATCAACTTCAACAGAGAGGATCTTGCATTCGGATGTCGTAGGGTTTTATTTGAGTGGGAAAGATTCGACCTCGAATCATTCCGGAATGACACAAGTCTCTCTCTCTCTCACACACACACACACACACACACACACATTCTCTGGTTGTAGATAACTTTTGTTCCTAGGGTTGTCATTTGCATGCTTTTTATTGCAAGGAAAGCAGAATTCTCATTTTGGCAAGAAGACATACCCTGGACGACTCAACTATGAAAACATGTTGTTGGAGCATTAAACTTTTAAGACCAAGTTTTCCTTTACTCCTTGAAAATTATATAAACAAGAGATCAAGTTCTATTCAAGCTGTTTATTGTTACAAGAGAGGGGTTCAGAGAGCTTTGCTGAACTCTTCCAAGTTCGGGGAGGCTCATGGATTGTGTTATTGTTTTAAGTCACAAAGTCGTATATTTAGATTTGGACCTTTGGCATATATATGCCATATAGCGATGAATGTGATTTCGAGAGCATGTCTTATCATCTTACTTCTTTATCTAGAAATCTTTCAAGTCTAGGGGCATTGGGACAGTTGCCCCTTGGTTGCCTCATTTTGAACCGCATGAATGGAAATGGTAGACGTATGTACACCCACCAATCGACCTTCGTGGTTTTACTCCTCAATTGCTCATAGTGCTCACCAGATAATTGATCTCAGGTCAACAACTAGCAGTTTGGACACTTCATGTTCGCTTACATGAAACCACAGTGAAGCATGAAGTCATCAAATCGTGAACGATGATATCACCAAACCAGTTAATCTAGCCACATTTTAGATAAAAGATATGTGTTCTAAAGTAAAGATCTAAATCTATTTTATCACTAGTAGGCAAACTGGTTAAGCTGGTTATTCATTAATATTGCACCATTTCTCTCATCAGTTAAATGCATTTTAGATTGTTAATGATGAGACTTGAACCCTAAATTTGTGGGGGGTGCAGGAACATACCAGACATGCACATGCACGCAAATCCTATAATTCTGCAAGTCCGCACAAGAACACATGCGCGCACATACGTATGGGTTATAGGCGTCCCTCTGTCAGGTTTGGCACTCACCCTATTAGATATATTTCCAATACTCAGATGCATTACACCCTCAGGTGTCCAAGTAACCAAGTTAGCTGGTTGTGAACACTAAGTCAATTCCTATCTGTAGCTATCTTGAGTTTGATCATGCCCATGGACTTGGATGCTAATAATGATGACAACAACAAAATATTCACATTTATATACTGCAATAATGAATAGCTAACTCAATGAATAAAGATTGGATCTGAAACAATTAGTTTGATACCTTCCTTCTTTGTCTCAAAAAAAATCACCTTCCTTCTTTATAAAAGAAAAGAAAATTACCCTCCTATAAATTATTTTTCACTTTGTTCTTTTTTTCATTTATTCAAGTACTAATACTTCTGATGACAAAAGGGAATTAGGCCTACATCTTTGAGTTATTTCCATGGTTAGGTCCTTGGTGTAAAAGTTAAGCTCGGTATAATGCATCACAATTGCAATCGCCAAGCTATTAAACACTGATGTGTTACTAACAACTTGGAAAAAAAACTTGGATTTTCACGTCTTCATCTTGAATAAGATAGGTGAATATTTTGACTTGTCTCTCTCTGTAGAACCACATATTTTAAACTCTTATTCAATTTTAAGAAAACCATTTTGCTGCCAGTGAAAACGTCTCATCATTTAAATAATCATACTTCTTCAAAATAGGAAAGAAATAGCCTAATAGCTTGGTTGGCAGGTAACGAAAAGCTAACTTCAACACAAGTCATAGGCTAAGATGTCTGCGTGTTTGGAGAATGGATCAATAATGCCACCTTTTCACAATATAATATATTATGGCGTACTCAGAAAAGGTTCTGATAAATTCACCAGAAATTTGCGGTGTAATCTACAGTAGATGTAGTTCAATTTTCAGCGACATCGCAGGACTCGTAAAAGATCCTATAGGTCCGTTATCTCTAGCACACCGATGCCCACAAGTACTGTAGTCACATCCACCATCTGACTGAGCAGATTGATTGTCCAAACACAGACTTTAAAACTTTGAAAGCAAATAAACCTAGACTCTTACACATTAATGAATGAAAATGATGACAAACTGCCCTGTAGAAAAGAAAATTAACAATCGAGAATTTGAGGGAACAAGGTACCGCACCTGGATATGACTGTATTTCTTGTGTCGAGCAGCCATAATCAATCCATCTTCTGTCCATGCTGTGATCTCAAGAACATCATTGGGAAAGCTATCGTTTTCAATTACAAGACTATGGTATCTAGCAGCAGTGAAAGGGCTGCAAAGCAATGACAAAAACAACTACCATGTTACCATCTCAGTTAAATGTTCATACTTATGTGATTATGTCAATTTTTAAAACCATGAAAAGAACTCAAATATAAAGATATAATGAAAAACTATCAAGATTTTTCTTTAAACTTCCCGCTAATGCAAAGAGATGAATGCATGAATCCATAACCTAATTGCTATATGAAGAAAAATTTGCAGGATATAGGATGAATATTGATCAATAGGAACCAAGATACTAGCCAATTCTATCTCCTGCCCCGCAATGACAACTTGATTATTCCGCAGTGCATGGTTTGAACACAAGTTTTGTTCATGATGCATGTGCATTGACCCACCATAAGTTTCTTTCTTGTGATTAAGGTATTTCACAGGTAGATTAAGATGGCTAGAGATGAGTATTCTTGTTCGGATAGAATATTGTGGCCAATTTGTCTGAGGGTGTATCCACAAGCTAAATGTTTAGCTCTGCACACAATTGCGAACATTTTCCAAGGAAAAATAAGTCGTGGATATCACGAAGACAATACTGCACCACACATTACCTTTTCAGTAATCATGAATTAGACAACTTCAATAAAGACAACATCTCAACTTTCTCGTAGATGTGTCACACTTTCACCCAGTCACCAATAGACGATGCTTCAATTTGAAGTGCAACGTCTTGCTTACTTCAGTTGCTACAAAAATTACTTAGGTACTGCCTGATAACCAGGGAAGAAGCTTTCCTGAAACGAAACATATGTGGTCAATTTTCTTCCTTCGCCGGCCATCCTTCTGCTGAAAACCAAGCTTTTAATGAGAGATATAAGAGGATTTATCCAATGTCTCCTAGGCACATACATACTGGCCTCAGTGTCCTCTTGTATAGCATCTCTCATAAAACATTGACTAGCTACTTGTCCAGTTCTTTCAATATCTCGAAACTGCACTAGGTGGCCACTTCCCAATGTATTCTCACATCCAATACATTGGATAAAAACTCTGTATCAAGGAAAAATTCTTGCTACTTCAATGTGTAAAAGTACAAGGTATGGCTCCTTTATTGCCAAAACGTTTTCACTCCCATCACATCACATTATTTTGAAGGTAAAATCTAACACCCATGCCAAGCTTCTATAATCTCAAACAATCCTCTCCATGTTGCTAATTAACAAATAACTTTGTGCTTTTGGAAGATTTTTAGCATAGAAATCTAAGGGAGAGGATTGAAACATTAAAATAAGTATTGTAAAAACAATTCATCTTTCCCATATGAAGAAATAGCTAAGCCACCTCTACTTCTGATGCTTCATATCATCCAACATATACCGCCTTTTCAAACATATCAGAGTGAAATAACGTCTTTTGCGCTCCTGATAGTATATCACAATCATGCCTTCATTTTCTCAGATTTGATTTTGCAATGAACACAAAACATACAGTTTAAAACCATTATTCTTCACTCAAATATAGAGATTCCTATAATAAGTTTGTATGCTACCAACACAAGGCATTGGTATTACAAACCCATGTACCCATGTATCAGATTGTGTGCCCACTACTCCCTTTGTCTTCTAGTGGCACACAGCAAATGTGGCTGGTTGCCTTTGATCCTAAATCAATGTTTAAATATCCACAATGTCAATGTGCCTTCCTCCTATGAATATGCATTTCAATTGAGGATGGCATGAACTACGAAGTTATTAAAAATCACTTCAGGAAGTAAATTAACTGTCCATGTTAACATTTAAATAATTCTTGCATCTCATCAAGCATTCAAATTTTACCAGACATTCTCTATCTTCTCTCTCTCTCTTTCATCATTGGATGCTGAAATTAGACACATGTGCAGCTTTGCATGATAATACATTTTAAAATGCTTCTTTAGGGAACAGCTACAATAACATCAACTAAGCTCTTATCCCATTTTTTTGGGGTTGGCTGCATGAATTATTTTCTTCCATTCAGCTCTATTAAGAGTCATTTCCTCACTAATACGAAGCATTAACATATCCTTCCTAATTCTCTCCAGTCAAGTTCGGAAGAGAATACGAACAGCTCTAGTACTTATTTGGTATATCATCAAGGTCATGGTTTTAAGATGTGGACTGTGCCAAGGTTATTGAGAAGTAAAATTCAAAAGAACATTTGTCATCCTTCTTGACATTTGCAGCTCAGGAAACTTGAAAAAAAAAGTATAAATTGCAAGAAAGGAACAAAAGTATAAATTGGTTTCAGTCATAAGAAGCTAAAGAAGACAATATATAAAGGTTTCAATAATTAGCTTCAGGACCTACATGTGCTTGCTAGATCTCATCCATCTCATATCTCCTCCCAGGTCTGACATTTAAAAAACGAATAAATAGTAACTTGGGGTATAATATGCTATAAAGGATAGGACTTGGGACCCATCTTAGGTTTTTAGATTTGTTACTTATGATAAATAGTAGGAATATATGACAAACAAGATACTGCCAGTAGGTTTGTGCAAACGAGTAGATCCATTCTGATGTATACTGCAATTGATAAATAACATATTAAAAGAATAACATGTAATGCTTTATGGCTCCCTGATGGAAATCACTTTTAGTTGCTTTCTAGTGTAGTCTTTTTATTTGTTTTTATTGTAGAGCTTTATTGTTTAGTCCCACATCGCTTGTGATGGAAAATTTTACTTTATAGTAACATATTTAAAGAGACTCAACTCCATGAATAAGGTAGACAATGAATTAATTAAATTTTTCAGTTAAAATTTCAGAACTCTTGAGTTCTTGAGATTGGGTTGTGAAGCTTTTGGTGTAAGGGATGTGAAGCCCGTGATGCAAGGCGTGTGAAGCCCAAAATCTATCTGGTTCTTATCTCTATTTCTTAAATTCTAATTCCCTTATTTATTTTCTTGTCAAAACTCTAATTTTTTATTTCTTTGATTTGAAGGTGATTGTGATCCTCCCGCATTACATCAGTTTGGTATCAGAGCTTTGGTCTCAATCTCCTTCCAAATTTTCTTCCGCCTCTCCAAAACCCTAGATCTAGATCCCTAGATTTACTCTCCCCCCCCCAAAAAAATACATTGTTCATTGACGGTAGTGTTCATCGGCAGTGTTCATCGATGGCACTATTTATCGACATTGTTCATAGGCATTATTTGCTACAGAGCACAGCCGTAATCGGAGTCTATTTCTCACTCATTTGGAGTCTGATTCGAGTTTCTCCTGAAGTGTCAGGTTCATGATTGAGCCTCAAAGCTACTGGAAAGAATTTGCAGCATTATGGTAGCAGATCCGACCTCCACAAGTCCGTGCTTGGTACCAGTACAATTCATGTAGCAGTTCGGCAACATTTAAGGACCCATTTTCAGCCCGATTCGAGCCATATTCTAGTGTTGAGACCTTTGGGGTAACTTCTAACTTGTGAATTGAATTTTCTTAATGGGCTTTTATTTTTGTAGTCGGTGCATATATCATGATGGTGATGACAAGGAAGTTGAACGGGATATGTATGCAGTTATCCCGTATTTTTGGGGTTCTAATAATCATGATGAGTATGAAAAGTGGAACTATCTTGAAGAATTTTTCAGTTATTCATCCTTGAGACCTGAGCAGAAGTGTCACTATGCCCAAATGAAGCTGGCTGAAGAAACTTATTGGTGATGAAAAGATAACCATATCGACTGTTAATATTAGTTTGTCTTACAAGATCTTCGTATCTGGTATGCTCCACACCTCGAGATGCGATAATTCAACAATCTAGTCACTGAATGTAAGGAGCTTCTACCTAGCGTGAGGAAGATTTTAGAAAGCAAGGCAGCAGAAGTTGTTAAAAATCCAGAACAAGAGCCAGAAGTTGATGATGAGCCAGAGCCAAGGCCAGAAATTATTGCTGAGTTGGTGTCACCGCAAGAAAAAAATTCCTCACAGCACATAAAAGTTGTAAAGATGGCTATTGAGATCCTTATAAATCTTCCACCAGAGTCTATTGTAGAGCTAGTATCATCTTTGACAGCTATGAGGGCTCATTATCATTAAGATCGCCTGATAAGTACGACCATTTGCAGATATGTTATAAGAGATAGTTCACAGAAGATCAGGCTACTTATGGTACAAAGTGCAGTCGTTTAGTTTTCATCATAAATGAGTCACAAATTTCTGCTACATGTGATTGGCTCGACCTACCATCATTCACATTCGATCTGTCACATAAATCAGTTTCACTTCCACCACCTTGGTTCAGCTATGATGTGGCAGTGCTATTTCCCCCGACCACCACCTTGGCCTGATTGAGGATGTGTGATAAAGTTCAACTCGTTTGTACTTGCCTTGCTGCTATCATTGCATTCACCAGAGATGAATGCTTTCAAGCCGGTGAGAATTGATAGGAATCACTTTGTTACTTTCTATTGTAGTCTTTTTAATTGTTTTCATTGTAAGATTTTATTGTTTAGTCTCACATCGCTTTGTAGTAGCCTATTTAAATAGGTTTAACTCAATGAATAAAATAGACCAATGAATGAATTAAATTTTTCAGTTAAAATTTCAAAACTCTGAGTTCTTGAGATTGGGTTGTGAAGCCCGTGGTGCAAGGGTTGCGAAGCCAAAAAACTATTCGGTTCTTATCTCTATTTCTTAAACCCTAATTTCCCTTATTTATTTTCTTGTTAAAATCCTACTTTTCTATTTCTTTGATTTGAAGGTGATTATGATCCTCCCGTATTACATCACTCCCAATACTAGGCAATTAACAAACAATTTATCCAAAAAATGATTTTAACTGAAAAAGTGAATGTTAAGATAGACAAGAAGCAATAGGATAAAGATAGGATTGGAAATGATCAAATGAATGCACGTGTAGAAAGATAGAATGGTGTTAATTGAGGATAAGATGCTGGAGAATTGTTTTAGATGGTTTTGACATGCAAAATGTAGAGTGATTTATGTGCACCAGTAAGAAGTGATAGGATTGTCCTTGGAAGAGGCTAGGACTAGGTGGATGAAAAGAAAAATATAATAAGGTAGAACAAAACGCACATGTAGTTTCTAAATTAACAGAATAAACTTGGATATGTTGTTGTGAGGTGATGTAATGGAATGTTTCAAGGAGATAAAAAGTAGAATTCTGCTCTTTCTGTACTATTAAGGAGTTATCCACATTTGAATCCCTCTTGGTAACAGTCAACAAAAAGGAAGGAAAAGAAAACAAAAGAAGTAGTAAGTCAGAGAGATAAATGCATCATTTGATTCCCTATTTTGGACCAAAAATGAAAAATGATAAAGAAAAGATGTCACATAGAGTACAACTGTTGGAACTATGTTGCATGGACACGGATAGGCCAACACGGGCACGATATGGCACTATACACAATAGATTCTAGAAATTACAAAGAAAATTGACCTATCGCGTCCGATACGTGTGTCCCACATGTGTCCGACACAACATGGCTTTACACTTGAAGTGTTTGTGCTCTTAGGTTGTAATAGCTCTGAATTTTTCTCTCTTTGCTCAAACACTCCTAGTTCTCCTAATGCATAGTTGCAATCATGTCAGCCAGAAAACAATTTTTAGAGCTAAAGAGCTGCTTTGTGGGCATGAATAGGCTGAAAAAGCACCAAGTGATGCTAAGAGTTCAGAATAGGTTGTCGTTAGCTTAGTAGCACATCATGCTCCAATGATATGAAAATCATTAAGCATTTTTTAAGGACCTGTTGCCTGAATTGACTATTAATATCAAGAATTATCTCTAGCTCTTCTGCCATGTAAATGACAAGTAGAATAACCATCTTATCCAATTAAGTTATCAGATCTGAAAAAAATAAAGAATACGGACTAATGATGTATAAGGAAGTTATAGGTTTTAAATTACATTACAATGCAAACAAACAATGAATTGAGGGTTTGATCAGTTGCAAACTGAATGCAGCTCCAACTGCCATAATTGATGTGCCACTTGTACATGGTATACTAACACCTAAAAGATAGCCCTTGAAAATAGTGATGTGTCATATATAACATCAGTATGAAACATGATAGAGATAGTTGCAATTCAGCCGGGGCAAGATTATTAACCATCCTTTATTGCATCATTGAAGAACCTTTTTGTCAGAACAAAAATAAATGAGGGCTTGGTGCTACTTTAAAGAAAACAGTAATTCCCATTGGTATGGAGAATACCGTGATGATGATTAACAGCATCACTGTACATTGCTATATAACTTCGAAAAGTATACAAGATACAGTAAGCAAAGAACCTGATGACTGATACCAATCCGCATCAGGAAGTTGATTGAGCGCCCCCCCCCCCCCCCCCCCCCCACCAACCAAAACCCCAAAAAAAAAAAAACTGGCTAACAAATTTACCCAAATTCTTGCGGAAACGATAGGTTGTACAGAAACGTAAATCTAGAATGCTCATAATAAGCATGAAATTCAAACTTGCAACATAATGTTTTCAGGAAATTTCAAACAAGTTTCTTGCGATAACAAGCACGATACATATATTTAAAGTCATCACAAGTCTGCTCAACATAAGCGAAATGTGTGAACTTGCAACAAAATATTTTCAAGAAATTTTCATCTGATAACAAGTATGATACACATGTAAGATAGCACATGAGATATTTGAATGCATCAAACAAGAATGATGCTGATGATAGCAAAAAGTCATAAGAAAAAGAGAAAACTTACTTTGGCAGACCATTAAATACAGTATCATCAAGTTTTTCATCATAATAAACAAGAGAGCTTTTGCCATGCACAACTCCTGAAGGAGAGCGCACAATCTTTCCTGCAGACCAATTAGAAGGCACTAACATTAGCACTATGCTTTTGAATAACAGCAACCCACATGCATTCATAACAATTCGGACCTCCAAATGCTTCTCCAATGCACTGCAAGCCCATACAAACTCCAAATAAAGGTATAGAAGGCCCAAGTTCTAGTACAGTTTGTAAGGATATTCCTGAGTCTTTAGGTGTACCTATATACAATCGGAAGGACAATTGATACACTGATTAATAATAAAGAAAGAAAAGAAAAGAATTTACCACCAATACGTACCAGGACCTGGGGAGATCAAAATCCCCCTTGGATTCTTCCTAAAATAATAAAGTTGACATTGGTTCATCAATTAGCAACCCCAATCAATGCTACAAGACACGTAAAAAGTACAAAATCATGTAATAGATGGAGACATCTACTTACTTCCGCATTTCCTCCACAGTGATCTCATCATTCCGATACACCTCGAAGCTAGCTCCAAGCTCTCCCATATACTTCAATGTTAAAATGAATATTAAATTTTCAATTTATTTCCCATCAAAATATTTAATGCACTCAATAGAGTTGTATAATGTGGAACGTTATCTATTTTTGTTCTTTTTGTCAAATATGTTGTATGTTCATACTCCCTTCACAAATTTACAGTATTTTTTCTTCTATATCAGTTTCGAACATAGAAGGAAAGAAAAGTATCCTTGTAAACTAAATTACCAAAACTCCCCTGAACCGTTTATTAGTGAGGATCAGCTCCGCATAAATGAATCCTTTCAGTTTTGATGTTCAATATTTGTAAACCAATATCAAAGACAAAAGAAAAGTTGTGGCCACATTAGATTAGACATTTTCACACTTTAGACCTTATCAAAGACGGAACTTGAATATCAAGATTCTGAACCCTCTTTGGCTTGAGAATATACAGTCATCAGTGACTACTGTAGTAGTCATTAGGCTTGCAACAATAATACAGCGCATCAAACATTCATGTAAAATTCTTTGTAAAGGTTTAAAAAAACAACTGAGCATCAGAAATTCGTGAATGTTTCTAATATTATACATTAAATACATAAATTCCATAACAGAACATTCACATATATGAGAATTTTAGATCATAGGTGGTTCTGGCTTTATTTTCAGTTTTATTAATGATTCATTAAGTTTTATTTTTTCTTATTCCACGGGTGGTTTTGCCTTATTTTGCAGTTTGCTCTTTGACTCACTGAATTTTAATTTTCCTCGATCCTGACCATTTCTAAGTTGCTTGGTCAACTCCTACTTTCCCTTAGAAAAAGAGATAACAACTTCCCTGACGAGTCATGCAAGGCATAAACATTTAAGATAATCTAAAAAATCAGAGACTATGTTCAACATATATTTCTAACCCCAATTTGGCCGAAACTTACGTTCCTATTTGAGAAAGGTAATCTAACTCATGAAAATTCTTCCCCAATAATTCAGTTGAAAATGGTTACCCAACTAATGCTAGAAACTAAGATACTTATGAATTATAAATGTAAAAGGCAAAATAACTATAAGAAGATTCACTTTCGTTAAATCAGTGTATAAACAAATGTTTACTATTTTGAACTCCATCCAAGCCAAGTAATTGGTTCCGTGAAACAATATTTCTCGAGGTCATTGCACTATTTAATGACTGCTGTGAGAGGGAAAATAAACATGGTTTACTGAACAATTTTGTTAGAAAATTAAAGCAATACCAACTCTGATTTAAAAGCAAAAGAACAAGCATAAGACATTCTGCAGAACTTGCTCCTTTGGTAATAAAGTCCAAGAAATCTGAGAGGTGGAAATCTGCCACACCACTTGAAGTTTGCCTTCTCTGATAATGTTTAAACATTTGAAAGAAAAATCTAGGATCAAGCATTGCTATTATAATGGAGGTTCATGCAATTTATATTTCTTGACCAGTTTTTTATAATGCAGGTCCGCTAATAGTTATCAAACCAGGAGCAAACCAATTATAAACGTTAACGGAAAGTAAGAAAAATCCCTTAAATTTAAAAAACGCAATCGATCATAAATGGGATTTTTGTAATTATATGATCATGGAGAGAGAGAACTAAGGGGTAGTGAGCTTGCATGAGGGCAGAGATGGGATTTCGGCCCGATCAACAAACCTCTAGCTGCATCCTTGGGCTTGTATATAGGAGCTTAGGATTATATTTGAGATCATTGGAAAGATCAAATAAACAGTATGTTAAGTTTCCAACTATGAGTTTCCTTCAGGAGTACTGTTTCATTTTTAATGCAATATTTGTCATCCATGTTCAATTTTCATAAACTTTTGTTCAATTAACTTAATTTAAATGCTATTAAAGGTTGTCTTTTTAAAGATGACAAAGCAAAATAGCCAAGATAGTTCAAGAATCTGATGAACTGACAAAAGGCTAAGTGCTTCTTCCCCATTTATAAAATGTCTTTGTCTTTTGCTAGTTTTTAAAAGATTTATCAGTGAGGAAATCAAATCTAGTCGTCTGTCATAGATCATTCACGAACATAACATGGTGTTCAAAACATTGAGGTCAAGGGTTGTGATGCTAACTGATCACTGATAATCCATGTAAGCTGCACCATATATTGCTGGCATGTTTGAGAATGGAAAGATTCATTTTCCCGAACATTACTACAATATCGATGGGCATGGTAATTACAATTTTGTTGGCCAATAAAACAATAACAAACAAATGTGCCTACAGAAATGCTACCAACTCCCAATAATTCATTTAATCAAATTTCTTGAATCTCTTTAATATTTTATTGTCGTCAATCTTTCTTTAGACTTCAAATGTTTCTTAAATGCTACCATGAACTTCTCTCGGTTACTTTAAACACAAAATTCAATCATATAATCAACTAAATACTCTCAACGACAAAATATTGTGGGTTTTTAAAAAAAATCATGTTTTAATATTAATTCAAAGAAAAAACCTCCCCAAAATTTAATTACCAAAATAGACCTTTGTCGGCACCGCGTCAGATTTGAGCGCTTCCGCGTCGTCAAAGTGACGTTGGGCGACTGCGGGGTAGTCATTTTTTAGTTCGGGTTTGACGAACTCAGGCACAAAAATTGATACAATTTTAGGTTCGGGTTTGGCGAACCCGGACCTAATTTTGAAAAAGAAAATTATGTCGTCTTCCCTCGTCCTATACCTCCACTCCCCTGCGCGACCTCTTCGCCTTTCCCTCCCTGCACTCCCTCGCCAAGTCCTCCCTCTCCTCCGCCCCTCCACTCCACCTCCCCCTCGACCCCTCCTCTGTGGCTCCATCGCCATCTTCCATGGAGAAGACGGAGGCAATGCCGAGGGTGAAGTTGAGGAGGGAGGAGAAGCTCGAGAAACTCTGATAATGCTAATTTTATGCCAATAATTGCAAATCAAACGAAAAGATTGATATTAGATAGCACAAACCCTAGACCGATCAACGACATCAATATCTCTTATTATCGCTTGATGATCCATCATCCCTCTAAAACTTGAGTAGGATGCTCGAGAACTTGCTCTCAGAACGTCTCTCGCCACCATCGGAGCTCATCGGAGAACTGGTCGGGAAGAATGAGCAGCACGGCTTCTCTAGCGAGGTCTCAGTCCCTCTGATGTCAGGATCGGGATCAGAGGCTTGGTTCGGATCCTGAATCGCCGGAGCCTGGCGGTGGAGGCCGCCGGATCTCTGGCTCTCCGGTGAGCGTTTTTGGAGGAATGAGAGGATCAATTTCTTGTGCTATATTTTTTTATCAAAAAGAAAGAAAGAGAGGTTAAGGTGGTGGGAATTGGATGCGAACAAATCTATGCCCGGGGTTTGATGAACTCGGATGTAAATTTTAGATATTCTTTAGTCCGGGTTCGTCCTAAAATGGCTACAAATTGGCGTCTGAGTTCGTTAAATTCAGATCAAAAAATAACTAACTCATAGCCGCCCAACATCACACTGGCGACGCAAAAACACTCAGTGCCAACGTAGTATGGAGAAAAACCTCAAAGACCCAAGTTCCACAAAATCAAAAGAAACTAATAGTAAAATATAATTAAAACTATGCTGATTGTTAGAAGTAGGATAGATCTGACAACTAATCATACTGATCTAATTGGCCAGGTCGGTGAATATCAGGTGAGAAGTTTTCCGTTCAAAAGAACGTTCCTTAATTACAGAACCACCTTTCAATTACCTTCCTTGATTACACATCAATTAACTGATTTTAGTCGGTCTCAGTATACAGTAATATTTATGAATATAACTATTTCAATATAACCAATATAAAAAAACGTTAGTTCACTTATACAGCAATTGGAGTAAGGTACGCATGTAGCAAATCTTCTTAAGACAATTACATCCCCCGCTACGGTGTTAACGGCTTACTGGACGCTGCTCTCTCTGATACAACACTCCTTCACGATATTTGGATAGCACTACCAAATCGTCGTATAGTCGAATCGTAGTCAATCAATACCTTCACAGGAATTTCAGTGCAGCAGGATGAAGGCAAATTTCTGAGAGAATATTTACCTTAAATTTGGAGGAATATCCACTGTAGAAAATGAGGGGGAGAGAAGAATTAATATCTTAGGAAGACACAGATTCAGACAACAATTCTATTTAAGAGTGTTGAATTTTCTAAGTCTTCTTTCAGAACGAATCTTTTCTTCAGATTTTTTTCACTTCAAAATCTGAATTCTTTTTAAAGGAAGAGGAGAGAGAACTTCTGTTATGTGTGTTTAGAATCACGGAAAGGAGCGCTATTTATAGCGCTCCTAGGAATCCGTTGAATGGAAAATCCATCCAGGAACAGTTGCGACGTTCCTGTCGAAACCGTTGCAACTGTTTCAGATAGGAACCGCTGCAGCGGTTTCTTCCAACCGTTGCAGCATGCGGTTCGGGTAGCGGAGCGGGTCAACACCCGTTGTAGCACCGCACCTATGTAGCCCGGTTCAAAAAGAACTGGACCGGGTTGGATCCGCGCCCAAACCCAAACCCAGGCCTGGAGCCGAGCCCGAGCTCCGGCTCGGGTGCCAGCGACGCCGACGCGCGCGTGCGTGGTTTCCCCGCAATCGCGCGCAAAAACTCCAAGTATCCAAACGGCACACCCTTTGTTTCCATTTTTCTCTATTTAAACACTTCAATTGTCCATCTCATATCCAATGAGTGACTAAATGTTTGAGCTACCTTTAGTCCATTTTAACTTTTAAATTAGGCAAACTTTAGACTTGAATATCTCATTCATTCAAAAAGGAATTGAACATGTGAATATACCATGTTCATCCCCAATGGAAGGAGAACGCACTCCAACCATTATCCGGCTGATTCTATCAATGGATCTTGCATTAATTCAGTTCAAAGATTCACTGTTTAATTCTTCATTTTCCCAACACTGATAAGCATTATCAAATAATTATTTTTTAATATACATTGTATTATACATTATAAACAAGATTTGATTTATCAATAGTAGTAAGAAAATGTTTCACTGATATTTATATGAATTTAAATATGAGATAATATACATAAAAGAGATTTAAGAAAAATATCAAGTGATATTTTTTTCCGGGTTCATCAAATTCAGATTTAAAATGGCTACAAATTGACGTCCGGGTTTGCTAAATCCTGATCAAAAAATAACTAACTCATCACTGAGCATCACGCTGGCGACGCGTCAGAGGCCAATTTTGATAATTAAATTTTAGGAAGGTCTTTTCTTAGAATTAAATTTTAAAACGTGATTATTTTTATAAAAAAAAGCCCAAATACTCCCTTTTCTTATCAAAAAAAAATGGCTTTCCACATCTCATTGATAAATCAATCAAAACAACAAATAATAAGAAAAAGAGAGTCACCTGGCAGAGATTGTACGTGAAGCTATCATAATTGTCAATAACGACGATCGCCTCTCCTCTTTCCTATCCGCAGCCGGAACCCTAACTCCATCAACTCCAGCCGCCGCCGATCCCATCACAACACTCGTCTTCACCCTCTTAATCGCCAAACAAGCATTTCCAACCCCTAAAACATTGTAATTTAAAAGCAAAAACACAAAATCAAAAACAAAAAGCAACAAAAAGGGATCACGAGAGGAATCAAATCTCACTCACTCGAAGCTAGGCCGCATCTGGCGCCCCCGATGAGGGACCGAGGCCTAGCTTGGATTTGGTGAGAGAACGGCGAGGGGTTTGCAGAGAGGGAGAGAGAGAAAGAGGAAGCCATGGGGAATTGGAGCGAGAAAGAGAGGAGAGCGAGTAGGGTGTGGGGTTGAAGGAGGAGGGTTTTGGGCGATGTCATTTTCTTTTTTATATTAGTTGTTTTTGTTTGGGTCTAGGTCACGCTCCCGGCTCCTCTGCTGCGCTTTTCGCGGTCCTTTTTGACGATTCCTTCCTTTATGTGAGGTTTTATATATAGAGGTCAGGTGCTTCGCCTGCTGTCCGAATCCGCTTCCTTCCCTTCTGCCATGGGCCTTATTAATGAAGCCTCTGTGTAAAAGAATAGGATTGAATAGGGGCTGTTTGTTTCGTCGTAAAAAGCGTAAAAATCCGTAATTCGTAAATGACTTACAACCCAGTTACAACTACGGCGTTTGTTTGGACCGTAATTCGTAAAAGACTTACGCAACTCAACTACCACTCACTTGCAACTCAATTAGCACTCACTTACAGCCCAGCTACAGTTAATTTTGTGGTCATGCAAATTTGTATTATTTTTTATGTTAATATTAAAAAAATTTAATATTTAACATTTTTAATATTAAAACTTTTTAAATCACCAAATAGTTATTTTTGTGGTGAACTTTTTCACTTACGACTTACACATTATGACCACCAAACACCGTAAAATACAATACACTTTCTCACTTACAATTTTATATTACCAACCAAACACCATAAAACTTATATACATGTAACTCATTTACAATTGTAAAAGATTTTACCAATTACGACTTACGAATTACGGCCAATTACGACAACCAAACAGACACATAACTGAACGTCACTCCAACTGTGTTTTTTTTTTTTTTTTTTTTTCCCATTTACTTAGAAATAATGCAATAAAATTGTAGAAATTGTGTTTAATTTAAAAATATACCTTGAATTGGTAGATGCATCGAAATGAACAAATAATTCAATCCGTGGGTGCCACGGGATCCGGATTATCTGTGGATATCCGTATCCGGAATCGAGACCGCATCCGAATCCACCTCGATTCCGATACGGAAATGATTTTTTCACGTCTGTTAATATTTGTATCTGTATCCGTATCCGAAAGTTAGATGCGGATACGGATATGATAAAAGTAATATCATATTCGTATCCGATCTGATATCTGAATGTTGGGTGTTTGATAATGATATCCGTATGGAAGAGGCTATTCTTCAATGAGATAAGACATTAGATTTTGATATTTTGAGTTGGTGAAAAAATAATAATGAAAAGTATTTGATTCTTGCAAGAGTAGCATGAGATATTTTGAGTATTTCGACATCAACCGTGGCATCCGAATAGGCATCTAACACCGGAGGTCGTGTAATTCATTGTTATAGAAATCGAATGACAATGGATACGATGAAAGTATTGATATGTGCATAATAAAATTCATAGTATGTATCACATTTAATATTGTTGTAGATCAGATAGGAAGTAATATGAGTATACCTGTTTAGTTAATCCTTAATCGTATCCTTTTTTACATATCTGATTAGTATTCACATCCGATTCGCTAATATCTGATCCATATCCGATATTCGATTTTGACGGATACGGATATCATTTTTTCACATCCGTCAATATTCGTATTTGTATCCGTATTCGAAGGTTGGGTGCAGATACGGATATGGTAAATACAATATCCGATCCGAAGGCACCCCTATGTGGAGCGCTCAGGTCTCCAAAGAATTGGTTTTTTAGGTTCTTGACGATGGAATGATATACTTGTAAGATAAATTAAAAACATGAGGTGTATAAGAAAATAGGCACAATATAAGAATAAATATGTATTGTAATCAAAACTTATGATCATACAAGCTAAAAAACAAAAAAAAGAATTACGCTACAACCGCCTATTTTGCTTCATAATTAGGACGGAAAATCAGATTCATAATTTTATTCACTACAGTCCCATCCACGTCAGCAGAATTTGATTCCTCTTAACCATCAATTCTTTATATATTTTCATTTTATCTTTTACTCTTCCTCATCGTCCCTAGTGTGGATTTTTTTCTCAACCCTAACCCAGACGCAGAGTAATTCGCGGGTCGATCTGTGCACTCAGGTCACCGTGAGGCTGGAAAGGAGCGGAGAGCCCCTTCCCAGCGTCTTAGGGGGAGCGCTGGACCAAATTTTTTTAGATCGACCTTTCGCAGATCTCGTGCTTGCAATGAGTTTTGCTTGAGTCTGTGATCGATGTGAAAGTTAGATCTGAAAAAAATTGGGAATTATTGATGTCAGTGAACGAGAATCTGCTGATGATGGTGATGCTAATATGAGGGTTACGACTCATGATCGCAGTCCTATGCAAGGACTGTGACTATAATCGCAGTCCTTTCATTAGAAGTCTGGGGCTATTATCATAATCCTTTTATTAATTGAAATTAAGGCGTTTTGTGGATTTTGATCATTGTCGTAGTCTCAATGTAGGCTGAAAATTGTATTTTTATGAGATGAGCGATCATGGTCGCAATCCTAATAAAAATAAAAAAAAGCATTTTTGTGAGGATTATGATCATGGTCGCGGTCGTACAAAGACTAAAAAAATATTCGTAATAATGAGGACTGTGATCATGGTCACAGTCTTATAAAGACTAAAAAAATAGGGTTTTTTTTTTTTTTAGGACCGTGGTCATGGTCGCTTTCCTCATAAAGAGGGCTGCGATCATGATCGCAATCCTATAAAAACTCAAAAACATGACATTTTTGTGAGCACTGCGATTATGATTACAGTCCTCAGAAATAGGACATTTTGTGAGGATTAGGACAATCCTAAAAATAGGGCATTTTTATGAGGACCGCGCAGTTCTCATAAATAGGGTACCAAACAGTCCGCATTTTCAAAGTGTTCCATTTTTTCGAAGCGATTATTCTTGTGCATTTGCGTCTTTTGCCGCTGAGAAGCACTTCTATGTTTGACACATGGGTGTACCTGGTTGGTTTAAAAAAGGAGATAACTGGAGCGAGTAAAATTATGAAGTTGAGGTTTTCTAATTACGATTTGACATAGGGGTTGTAGCGAAATTCTCAAAACAAACCTTCTTTTTTATTATTGATTTGATGTAAATAAATGTAAGAAAATAGGTACAATACAGTGATAATATGTATTATATTCAAAACTAAAGATCATATGTGCTAAAAAAAAACTTCTTTTTATTAATGTTTTATGTAAAAATAAAGGTTGTAGAAATGGACTTTTTTCTCTTATGATATTGTATGACCTTTGGAAAAGGTCAAGGAGGCACCCTTCAGCAATTGAAAATTCATATAACTAACTAGAGCAATGGCCGCATCGTCATAACTATTATGTCCCGGGCACATGCTATGCACATTTAAATAAGATTAAAAAGAAATTAAATAATAAATATAATTATCATATGTTGATTAGTATTATCAAATAATTATTTTTGTAATATACATTGTATTATACATTATAAACAAAATTTGATTTATCTATGATTTATCTATGATAGTAAGAAAGTGTCACTTCCCACTTCCGTTGTTCACACTTCCCACTTCCGTTGTTCATCCAAATATCAGAAAAGGAAAATGAAAAAACTCTCTTTTCTTTTCTCTTTACCTTTTTACACAACTGTTTTCTCATTCAAAGAGTGCTACAGTTAATTTTTTTGTCATGTAAATCTCTTTTGTAATAAGTTACAGCTAAAAAACAGTTATTTTTGTGGTCATGTAAATCTTACTTGCATTCTTCTTACAGTTCCATTTTTTTCATAATTAATTTTTATTTTAATATTATTTTACGGTCAAGTTTTGGCCAATCTTTCCACTTTCACTTTTACATTACTAATCAAATACCGAAAAACACAATATATTTTTTCACTTTTTAACTACCAACCAGACACCGAAAAAGATACGCACAAATTTTATTTTTCAAAAGGGAAAAAAAAATATACTTCCCACTTCCTCACTCCCGCCAACTTCCTTGAATCCAGACAGCCCAACCATTGATCATTTAGAGTGAGATATAAATAGTGTATAGAAACCGCAATGGGACAGTGAAGTGCAAGCTAGTCAATCCTAACAATAATTAATTAAATATAATTTTTACATTTTTTCTGAGGGCATTACCCTGGAGCACTTGTGAGTAAGTCTACTATAGCTTTTGTATCATAGTTGCTCAAGTTCTTGTTCTCTTCTCTGTTTGTTGTTCTTAAATATTTCTTTTTTATGTTATTCCACACAGTTTGGAGTTCTGGTTTTCATCTTCGTCATTATTAAATATTAGCCAGTAACGTAGCCACTAACTTGAAGATGTTTATGCCTTTTGTAGGAAATTCACTTCCTCAGACTGATGTAGAGTTCTTATTTAGTATTCTATGGTACCTCAATTTTCATTTTTACCATTAGAATGGCTTTGTAACTTATTATTAGAGACTTATAAATCAAATTTAATACTCTATAATAACTTTTGGTACAATTTTTTTTCCTAGAAAGCTTAACTCTTGGTTCTATGCAATGTACTCACATATGGTGAATTTTGTGTCTTTAATCTTAAGTCAAGTTTTACCCTCCTAATTTACTACGAGAAATTAAATATGATAATCACATTTAAGTTTCACTTATTTGATTTTTGTTATTGTATTTGTAACCAACATATTTATGTGCTTTCATGTTTTAATAACAATAGAGTTATGAAAATTCTGATTTAAATTATGAATGCTATAATTAAATTTATGCACTCAACTTTAGCTCTATACCTACAAATTTATCTATAACTTCTACTTTGTATATTTTGTAATTAAAAATTGTTATACACATATTGTATTGCAAATATAGAATTTTGAGTGCATAATTCCATAGTGATAAATGTTAAAAATAAAATAAAAGAGTAAAATTATATTTTCTCATAGATTTTACTATTGGGAATTTTTAAGTCTTCTTTTAGAAAGTGGAAATTATTTTTAGTATTATAAATTGTGTATATATTCAGAGACTTAAATCGAATGCACGTACGATGATAATATGTTTGCATATTTTACTCACAAAACAATTTTGAGATTTTCTTTATAGAAGTTTTACGAAAGGATAACATGTGGAATTGAACTCCGACTCCAACAAAAGATGATATATGAAAAATTGACAATTAAATTATTTGTGTTCTTCAGCCTGGTAGGTTGAATCTAATATATACTTTCATTCAAAAACTTTTTCAGTTCTGATTAAATCTCTCATCCACTCAAGAAATATGAGTTAGTTTCTCTTATGAACACATGACTAAATAAATTTTTTTTATATCTTTAAATTGATTATTCGATATGTAGGAAATTATATTTCCCTTGAGATATGAAAGACAAATTGATATTTGTTTTATACAAGCACGCATGCAAACACATAGATAAGAAAAAATATATCTTAGACGTGTGTAAATGTGTGTTGTTCAAGCATCATGCTTAGATACATTTCTTTCGAGCTATGAACCCGTAACACATGTATTATCTACTGGGATATGAACAAGTTTCATGTATAGAGAAATGGAAAAAAAAATTGTTTTCTATATTATAATCTTTTACGCAATGGTAATTCTTTCAAAATGAAAAATTCAGATGCTATTGAGGAAATAAATGGCGAGACAAATTAGGATGCTTTTCTATCCACAAGGGGGCTAGTTTGGAACAATTCCTATAATATAAATACAAAAATTCAATATTTGGCATCACCATTATTTCTCTGTTGCAATATTCTCTTAACGCAAGTTGAGGTGAATCTCTAAAATTTATCTTTGAACTCGAACTTCCTTCACTTTCCTTCTCCTATGCCTTTGCGCTTTCACTCTTTTAAAATTAAAATTGCTTGCTATTCTATTTATGTGTTTAGAGACATGTACAAGAATAAACTGCACAAATAGTGTTTTACCAGCATTTAGGCCATCAGAATAAAACAAAAACCTAGCAAAAGAGATTCAGATCCTCTATTTAACAATCTCCATCTTCATTTGTATCCAGCAAGGGGCGATATTATGTCATGTACTTGCAACTACTGAATATGCCTAGTGTTATGTTTAAACTTTAGCATCACGATTTAACTTAACATCCATTCCTCTCTTAACCAGTACAACCTCTACTCCTAGAGCTAAGGCACAAAACAAATCACCTCTACACTTAGAGGGATAGGCACAAAGCCACTCAAACACAATCACTTCACACTTGAGAAATTCCAACACAATCTCCACCTTTCACTAGAGGGAGCCAAATACCATTTCCACTATCACCTCACACTTGAGGGATATCAACTCATTCACCTCTCACTAGAGGGATATCATAATCAATAGAAGGTTTACAACTTGGTGATCACAAAGACCACAAATAAATTTCTTTTCCCACAAAATAAAGATCCTAATAAATAGGATAGTAGATAAGCTCAAGTGTGAGAAAGAAAGAGTTTGAAAATAAAAATACAAAGAAAATACTTGAAAAAACTTCTAGGATTTGAAATGAAGAACAAAAATAAATTTCAAAGACTTCTCTTTTTCTTTGATTTTTCCAACTCTTTAAAACAAATGAAGATAGATCTTTTTTGCACTAAAAATTCTTTTGAAAACTTGTATTAAAACACTAGAATGTATGGGAATTTTGGCTCTTGAAAATCTTGTTAATAACCAACTCAAATGGGGGTATTTATAACCCCATTTGGAATCTGCCCGTTAGCAGCTGAAAAGGGCATTTTTGCCCTTCCGGTCGACCGGCCAACGGTCAAAAAATCGCCGTTGAGCCCTCCGGTCGATCGTGCCAGATCCAGAGAGCAATTGCTTTCTGGCCGGTCGACCCCCCGGTCGACCGGCTGCACCCGAGAGTGGGCTGACTTCAGTCGGTCGACCGGCCAAATCACTTGGCCTTTGTGCACGTCTTGTGCACATCGGTCGACCGGACCGGTCGACCGACCACTGGTCCTGTCGACCGTCCCGGTCGACCGCCAGAGCCTGGCAGGGACATTTTCAGGATTTAAAAACTCGATATTTTAACTTCAAATAAATCCCATAAAATCACATAAATTTCACAAAAATCAGTTCTTATTATATCTTTGAAATACAAACATGTTTGAGTAAAAATCAAACCATGTTACAAACATTTTGAACCATTTTGTGACTCGAAAAATTTGCGTTAAACCAAATTTTGTATTTTCTAAAAACTTGTATTTTTGAAATGGAAATCCGATTTTTCTAAAATACATGTAAATACAAAAACATGATATTTAAACAACTTTGAAGCATATGGTATATGGACATAATCCAATATACATGAAAGGTATTATATCTATGTTTTTGACATTAAATCCAGAAATAAGTTTTGTCTAAATACAAAACTCCAAACTCATGAAGTACACTTATCAAAATAAGTTTTCTAAGTATGTGAACCATAGATGTATATAGATCAAATCTAATATACATTAAATCATATAAACTTGTTCGATTCTATCTATTCGTGAAAACCAAGATCGGTTAAACCGAAAACCAAAACCAAACATGAAACTTAAAACAAGTGTGTGTGTTGTGAACTTGAGCATATCACACTATCTAATCTTTACAATAGATCTAAACTAAATATTAACTAAACAAACCGAAGCCTTCTTGTAAAACGCCGTCTCTAAGTTGACTCGATCCAAACGCGATTCCCCGAGCTTGACTTTAACGAGTGCTAGATGTGAACTTTGACGCTCGAGCTCTTGAATCACCATGTGAAAGCTCAAAACACCTTTGTTGAAGCTAATCACCTACTAATATCTTGATCAAATATCTGAAACTAAATATCACAAAATTATTAGTAAACTATAACTACATGAGTTAATCATCATCAAAACTAGAGTGGAAGGCCTCTGGGCTAAAAGAAACCTATATACTCTTTTTAACTTCAAAACTTAAAAAAAAAAAAGAATTTACTTCTCCTTGAAAATGAAAAGACAAAAAGCATAATCTCTATTTATTTCATTTTCTTCATCTCTCTCCTCTTTTCCCTCTAAAATTCTCTTAAACTATTCGTTTCCTTTGAATCAGATCCTTAAGGTGATTTTGTCTGCAAGTCTCAGCTCTTGGCTATTTTGCAAGTCTCGGTCCTCAAGGTGATCCTTATTTTTTTAATAATCTACAGTACTGAAAGTTTATGAATTGCTTGGTTGTTCTTTTAATAACTCATTCCGAATTTGTTGCATTGTTGTTCTTTGAATATTTAAAAGTTAAGCATATAGACAACTTAAGTTGTTTAACATCACTAAATTTTAATAGTTGATTTCTCAAGGAATAGTTGTTAATTTTTTGTATGTCACTATCTTACAAGTTGTGATTACAACGGGCTTTCACTTGTTAGGTCGGGCTGAGAACATGAGGTTTCATTATTTGTAAGATTCTATCGTTCTCTAAGATTTTAATTTTTAATATATTTGTTAGCTCCTGTCAAATATTCAAGGTGTTAATTTTTTGTATTTGCATAATGACTTATCAAAAATTTGAATATAGATTTCAAAAGTGTCAAAAAATAAAAAGATGGATGAGTTGATTCAGTCTGAAAAGAAAGTTATGGATACGTTTATTATTAATAATAAAGTAAATGAAATAATTAGTTCTAATGAAAAATATATCCATAACTTTCTTTTCAGACTGAATCAACTCATCCAGCTTTTGTGATGAACAATTTAATTGAGTCAGAACATAATGAAATAGCAAATCAAAGTGATGAAGATGAAAGATTTGTGATGAACATCCTCCTAATATAGAAACCACTGAAAGTAATGATAACTTAATAGAAAAAAGTTTTTAAGTCTGGCTGCACACATCGCCTATGATGCTGCATTGCCGGTCTCAAGCCCGAATTAAAGATGAGAGTTTGAACAATAAATTTTAAGAAGAAAAATGTACAATATATATCAACTTTTATGTAATATAACAAAGACACTTGGTATATCAAATTAAACTACTACTAGAAGAACCTTTTTTGAATTTTCGCCTATGATCTCATCATGTCTTGAAACGGTCCTGCATGGAAAGTTAAAATAAAAACAAATCAAACAATATGAAACTAGTAGATAGTATTAATAGCACAAGAAGTAACAAGGTTAAGCATCTTATTTAAAATATGCTTCATTTGTTCCTTGTATCAGTGTATGGGCTGTGCTATGTCGCGTGGAGGCAAACCCCAGCGCTTCTTGAAAGAACCATGACCTGTGAATTTGAGGCTGCATGTTTGTTTCGCCGCAAAACGTCGCAAAACGTAAGTCGTAAAACTTCTTTTCCATTTTCCGTTGTTTGTTTCGCTGAAAAATAAGTTGCAAAATGCAATTCTTCTTTTCTCACTTGCAGTTGCTACAGTTAAATTTGTGGTCATATAAATCTCACTTTTACACTCATATTTTCCACTTGCAGTTGCTACAGTTAATTTTGTGGTCATGCAACTCTCACTTGTAGTACACTTACAGTTCAAAACAGTTACTTGATAATCAATATATAATTAAATATTATTAAATATTTAATATTTTAAATAGCGTTCAATTTCTTATTTAATTATTTTATATTTTTAATCTTTAATTTTTTTACTGTTTTAATATTGTTTTAATATTTAATATTTTACTATTTTAATTTAATATTTTAATTTAATATTTTATTTAATACTTTATTATTTTATTAATAGTTATTCCATTTTTATTGTTTTATTTAGAGTTAATATTTTATTAATATAATAATATTATACTTTAATATAAAATTACTATATATTTAATTATTTATTTTTCAATATAAAAAATTACTTTATTAATATCATAATATATATTATTATTATATTAATATTTTATTATGTTAATATTGTAATAATAATTGAGTATAATAATACTATAATGATAATTTATTATTAAATTATAATTATATTTTATTTTGTTAATTTTATTTTTCTATAATATTACAATAATATTATAATAAAATGGGGTTACTGTAGCTGAGAGAGTTCTCTCAGCCGGAGGACGTGGCAACATCCGCACCCCATATCTGTCATAAATTTTGACGGACAAAACCTGAAAAATCCCGCCTAATTTAACGTCAGTCACCTCAACATTTTATTTTCCGAAAATACCCTCCCTCACAACCTTTTACCTTATGCTAAAAATTTGTCTTTCAAAAAAATTTACAGCTCTAAAATTTCAACCGGCGATTCTGATTCAATTAGTTATTTTCTTTCAAAAATTTCGTCCCTTTTTTAAAAAATATATTGCAACTGATGACGCCTAAGAAATCATCCGTCGAAAAAGGTACTATAAAAATGATATTTTCCAAAATTTTAGGGTTTGTGTATTTTAATAGTTTTAAATTTTTTCCAGATTTATTTCCGATATCGCAAGTTTTTTTTTAAAATCTTGGAACCATGGTCGCAATTAAGAAAGAGATTTTCAAACATTAGATGATGAATAAAATTTTAAATTTATAAAATTTGTAACACGACGAAAAAGGTCCTATTTTTTTCAAGTTTTTATTATTTACTTCTATTTTTACTATGTCGCAGTATTTTCGAAAAAATTGATTTGCATACACTTATTGACCTCGGTTCGCAGTTGATAAAATTATAGTTTAAGATTTGTGCGACTTTGGGATTTTTTTTTTTTGGACCTTTCCTTGTAGACGAATGCGACGTGGGGTCGCAGTTGTTTGAATATGAGTTGTAGTCTCTTGCGACCAAGGTCGCAGTGTATTTAACATAATTTGTTTTATCAAACTTGGGTCGCACTTGTTTCTGATTGCACTGTAGTCTTATGCGACCTTGTCGCAGTGTCGACCAGGGTCGCAGTTGTTCTGATTTCACTGTAGTCTTATGCGACCTTGGTCGCAGTGCTGTATTGGGTCGCAGTTGTTTAATATTGCATTGTAGTCTTGTGCGACCTTGGTCGCAGTGTGGGTCGCAGTTGTTTCTGATTGCACTGTAGTCTTATGCGACCTTGGTCGCAGTGTCGACCCGGGTCGCAGTTATTCTAAATGCACTGTAGTCTTATGCGACCTTGGTCGCAGTGCAGTCACCGTAGTCTTTTGCAACTTTGGTCGCAACTGTTTTTTATGGCACCGTAGTCTTTTGCGACCCTGGTCGCAGTTGTTTCTGTTTGCACTGTAGTCTTATGCGACCTTGGTCGCAGTGTCGTCTCTGGTCCAAGTTGTTTTGTTTGCAATGCATGACTGCAACCGAGGTCGCAGTTTATTAAAAAACAAATATGCTTTTTATTTATGTCCAGGCATTTATGTCCAGGCATGTGAAAATGATACAAAACGCTCTCTTATACAATAAGATTGAGTGTTACAATACAGGAGTACAAAGAAGTCCCTCTCTCTCAGAGGCTGCACTCACTCCTTAAAGCTGCATATGATTCCAAGTACAGGATGTTTGGAAGGGCGCCAAACCAGGATTGGACACTGTGGCGACGATCGGAGCCGATTGCACTGTGATGCACGACTAAACATCGAAAGAGCCCTTGTTGACTAAGAGCAATGGTGTTCTTGAGGTCTGGTGGCAGCAAAATCCTCCGATTCCACCTGACCCTCCAAAGTGGCGGGATACGATCCTTCGTTGATGAACATCTCTTCCACCAGAAGGTTATCCAGTGAGCATGGAGTTCCCTCGATGTCACTTCTGGGGTAAGAGAGGAGGTTTTGAGACCTCACAGGGTATGCTACCCACCACTATATCCACCACATCCCCCGCCGCCATACCCACTCTGACCATGCCATGCCAGCAAGCTTGACTGGTGCATCAAGTCCGAGGAGATCTTGGTGAGGGTTAAGTGCTCGTCAGGGATCATGACTTCTTCCCTTGTGGACGACGAGGACCATGACTTCTTCCCTTGTGGACGATGAGGTCTATGACTTCTTCCCTTGTGGACGAACATCGATCAAGTTCGCCGGCCAAAATATTCTCCCAGGGGCCCAGCGAACCTGAAAAAGGACAATCAAGCTTACCTGCAAGAATCAGACAAAGTTAGAGACTCTGAAGAAGGCGGAAATTCTCAGAGCAATTGCTCTCGAAAGAAAATAGTCTAAGTATGGGCTGTTAAAGGGAGAGGGTGAGCCCTATTTATAGGCAGCCCATAATAACCATAATTAATGGTTCATTAATCAGAACCGTCGGCCTTAATGACCGCACGACTATCGAAGTCCAATGAAAGGCTGACGCGTGGAGTGTCGTTTCGGGAAGCGTCGAAGACGCTGGTCTCCAACCGCTAGCGCCGGTTTGACATTAAAAGACATTAACGCCTAAACCCAATGAAGAGCCGACGCGTGGACAACCGCTTCGGGAAACAACGAACGGTGCGGGTTCGTCAACGTAGACTTGACGTTTAAAGATCTCATAAAATCTTTATGACAGGCCGCATGTAACGCCTGGGAAATTGCACCAAAGACACGGGCATGAAAGCCGCGTTCAGGAACCCGCGTCCCTTTGCAGATTCAATGGCATCCACCTTCATTCCAGAGGGCTATCCGCGTCTCTCAGAGTGACTCCAAGTCGCGTCCCTTCAGCAAACTTTTCATTTTTCATTTAGATTCAAAAAATGACTTAATCCAAAACAACACTTAATAAAACAACAACACTGCGACCTTGGTCGCAGTTGCTGGCGGCAGTCTTAATCCAAAACAACACTGCGACTTTGGTCGTTATGCATGTTAATATAAAGGAAACACCTACTTAACGTACTGCGACCTAAGTCGCAGTCCATGCAATGCGACCCTAGATTGCAGTTGCTGGCCAACACTGCGACCTTGGTCGCAATTAATCATGTACACTGCGACCAAAGTCTCTGACTAAGGTCGCAGTTTAAATGTACACTGCGACCAAAGACTCTGACTACATTATATACAAAAAAATTAAACTATAAAGTAGAATTTTGTAGCAGTAAAACTTTAAAGTACAACTACATAAAAAAATAATACAGTAGAAATCAAAGAATGATAATAAATCTGATTATATACAATAACCTAAATCCTATAAAGAGCGGCAAAAAAAGGGAGAAAAATAATAATAAACAATAAGGAAAGTTATCGAAAGGGGTATTTGGTAATTTAACTTCTTCCTAAAAGCGGGCTGCAAGTCAGTGAGGTAACAAATTAAGCCACGTCACCGCAGGCTGAGAGAGTACTCTCAGCCCGCAGGCTGATATACATTTTTCTCTAATTAAATTTATATTATAATAATTTTCAAGTATTTTAATATTATAATATTATAACTATATTTTATTATTGTTGTAAATTTTTTAATATTTATATTTTATTAGTATTCTTAAAATTTTATTAATGTTCTTTAGATTTTCTTAAAATTTTATATTATTTATTTAGTTAATATTTTAGTAATATTTTACTATTTATACTAATATTTTATTAATATTATTGTTATAAATAAAATATTAAAATTATTAATTTTTTATCTCAAATTTATTAATACAATTTAATTTGCAATAGTAGATTTAATTTAATAGTATTTATAATATTTAAATCACTGCTACAGTTAATTTTGTGGTCAAACTTTTTCACTTACACTTTTGCATTACCAACCAAACACCGTAAAACACAATATACTTTATCATTTACACTTTCACTTTATCAACCAAACATCGTAAAACACAATAAACTTTTTCATTTACACTTCACTTTATCAACCAAACACCGTAAAACACAATATATTTTCTTTACTACAGTTCACTTTTTCCATTCTCATTTTACGACTTACGACTTGCGACGTTTTGCAACGAAACAAACAGGCCCTTAGACTGGACTCATAGTACTATTTTCAACATTTGTGAACAAAAAATATATTTGAGTTCCGTCCATTTCGTCTTGGGCCGGCACGGGCCCATTTCCAACTCTATCTTCAAGCGAATCGGTACGTTTCTTAGTGGGTTTGGATTCCATCTTATCTTACCCGACTTCAAAAATCATCCAGCAGCCCTGTCTCAGAGCCGCCACCGCCTTCTCTCTCTGCCGCACTCACCCCCGACAACGACGACCGCCATCATCTTCTCCGCCCCTGATCTCATCTCGTCGTCTTTTCCTGTCTCTTTCTTTATCCTGCTCTCCCCTTCGCAGTCAAATGGATCGCGAGCCGGAGAAACTCCCAACCGAATTTGATGACAAGACCACCTCTCTCTTTTCAGAATTCATGTTGAGGTATCTTCTTTGTTCTTTTTCTTTTATAAAAAAAGCCATGTTTGAATTTTGTCAATAGGGGATCATTGATCTTTCTCTTTATTGGTAAACAATTGAAAGAAAAATTCTGGTCATTTTAACTTATATACTTTAGTTGCTAATGGTATTATCTTATTTCAACGAATTTGTGAAGATTTGATCAATTACTGCAATTTTTCCATGACAACAACGTGGATTTTAGTACGAGGCAGGAATTTGTTTTAGATATAAAAAAAGAGGCTTCATCCATATTCTAGGATAATATCAATCAATTCGAGCACTCCCTTGGATTTTAAAATTTTAATTATTTGTTGTAAAGAAAGTAATAAATAAGTGCCTCCCAAAAATTTTAAGGTAGTTTCAAGTGAGGATAAAATGTGCGAGAACCGGTTGATGACAGGTTGGGAATGTGTAGCAAAGACCATTTAGTGTGCACTTTAGGAGCCATAGTTGATAGAACAAGAAGTATAAATTCCTCTCTTGTTATCCATTGACTCGCTTGTTTTGCATGAGGGATTCCTTAAGCCTACCATGCTTCCACCTTGGTTATATCTAATGTATTCCATTTTGTAGACTTGTCAGCTAAGTGTTGGAAGTCCATTTTTGGTTTAGAGTCTTCCTCTCTTGTTATCCATTTCTTTTTCTATCAAAATGCAAAAAGATTTCAGCATAACGTGATTGTTGCGAATAGGATGAACTGTTGTGACTTTGTTAAAAGGATTAGGTATATGATCTCTTATAACAATTTCTTTGCTTTCTGCACACCAACATTTGCCCGTCCTTTGTTCCAATTATACTCCACCACACCACAGCGCCTACACCCCCCACTGCCCCCACCCAACCACCACCCACACCCCCATTGAGGATGTTTCCACGTGGATGCCTTTCCTGGCATCTAAATTTCATCTGCCAGTGGTTTGTCTTCCTTACTCATTGTCATTGCTGATTTTTTGACATCAACGTATCTACCACCAGTTGATTCCTGAAGAGAGTTTCCCTTTTCAACCTGATTTAATTGCCATGCTTATTACGACATTTCATCTCACCTGCATCTTTCTTTCACAGTTTTACCCGTCTGTATACTTGTCTGAAGTGTCCTTTAGATGCTGGAGCATACTCTCTACAAGGTCTAGTGCATCACCTTCATTGACATGTGCTAGTTCTATTGGTTAAAAATAATTATGGTGTTTACCCTCAGTGAGTTTCTACTGGACATAGCTTCGCATAAGTAAAGAAGTACATTCTCTATAAAATACTATGTTGTGCATGGATCTCTGTTTTAGTGCATGAGGCATCTGGTTCATCTAAGAAGCACGTTCACGAACACTCAGACACGGACATGTCATGACACACCTACCCGAAATATGTTTTTACTAAAAAAGTCATATGAAACAACAATGACGTTAAATAAGGGTTGTGTCCACTGCCCTGTATTTGCTTCATGTGTTTGACGTGACATTGGTTCACGATAGAAGTTTCATGCTACATATTTTTCATTCTTCCATTTGGGCATTTCTTCTCAAGCATTCATGACATTTCTACAAGAAACCTGTAAGTGTCATGGCTATGTTTTGCAGGGTTGCAAAGTTTGAGGAACTGGTTGATATAGCACGTCAGTTTCTTACAGGCTTTTGTCAAGAACTAGGTGAGTTTTTATTCTAATGCTCCTTTAACTGGTGTTGATTTTAGTTTGAATCATCATCTGGTTATAGAAATATTAGAAATAACCAATAATTAAGGAACTTTTTACAATGTAAATTGTTTTTGTAAAATAATATTTCAATCCTGTGTAAGATCATGCTACAAAATTGTAATACTGATCCAGATGATGAAACTGACCTTTTGTTTCCTTTTTCCTTTTTCTTTTTATCCTACCTTTTATTTATTTACTTTCACAAATCCAAGATTGTTTCCATTTGGCTGTTTAGGTTACATGTGTTGCATTGATGCAATTCGAGCAAATCCTACGTTCTTACCTGTTTGTCTGTACTTTCTCTTGTTGGGAAATTTGATGGTTGTTCCTCTGCTGCTTGAATTCATGGGGCATAGATAAACATGTAATTTCATTTGATTTATTGATATATTGATATTATTTGTCCTCATTGTTGATGAAAAATTATGATTGTTCAGGCAATTATTGATGTATATATCTTGGAAAATATATTACAATATCTGAGTTATTATGTTTTTTTTAAAAATCATTATAGCATTGCAAATTCCTGCTATAGATAAAACAATAACTCATCTATAATTCATTATATCCATGATGTACCTGTATCCTGAATTTTCAAGATTTTCCACCATTATGTATTCATATTTTGTCATGTTTGTATCCCATACATGTATAAGTGCAACATAGATTGCCAGTCAATTTTACTTTCTCCTACAATATATTTTGGTGGCAACACTTTTGCTGTTCACATTCTACCATGAAATTTAATGGTAACCTCCTAAAGGTGGGTCTGTCACCCACTGACTGTTCTTCGAGGTTTGTGGTATTCCTCTCCTGCTTGCAGTTGCCCCGGTTAGGAATTTGGCACCTGATCTTGGAGGATGTCAGGTTGACAGTTGTAAAATCTTGGTAATTCTTATTATAAAGCTTTCACAACCTTGTTTTGCTACTCAATTTGATGGGGAAATGCCTTGCATTATGCTTTTTCAGGTGTTAGCATTCTTTTCTCTACTGAAACTTGAAAGTGCCTTCTTCAAACTCTGAATTTGTTTATGTATGGTAGCACTAAGGAGGCTTTATCATTTTTGTGACTTGTCAGAGTGTTTTATTTACTTGCCTTGGCCTATTGTATATGTAAGAAGTTTCGTAAAATCAGTTCTTTCTTCAGTCTCTCATCCATTTTGGAGTAAATATTTTATGTATTATCCAAGTATAATCCAATTGTAGTTCTCTATGATAATAAAACTTGCAGAATACGTTACAGTTCATTTTATATTCTAGTTCTTCTTGTTGTTCTAGAGATTTGACTTCTCTATATTGCGAATAAGGCACAGTACATGATAGAATTATGTTTGCAGAAACATTTAGAAGGCCTCAGCTGTACAAGACATCTAAAGTGGTCGATCTTATAATTGACGCTAATCAGACAAGTAGAATGGAGGCATATGTTGAAGCCGGCTCTAGACACCGGCACCAAGATATACAAAATATAGTCAGGTGTAAGTAATTTAGGAAGAAGTTTTAAGTATGGATTTGTGCATGTCATGTATATCTATTTATGTTCCCTTATTTATTCGTGATACTATTTTTTTTTATAGGTAGTATAATTACAAAGTGCACATATTTACTTTAGTCTCTGTGTTATATGGTTAGTGGTGGTGCTCTTGGAGCTTCAGTACCATCAGGATGATTTTGCTTGAAATACTATCCTTTTCTGCACATGCATTGAGCCTGCCTAAAGTGAGAATCTAATTATCATCTAGAATCTACACAGACCAAAAGTCTTGTACTTGGATACTCCAAGATTTAGTCTTTTGATATGTTGAATAGTCAAACACTTGAGGATACTAGAGCATAGGACAACAATTGATACTCCAACCGCACTTTTAAATCAACGAATCATTACAACATCACCTATGCATTGCAATGTTCGAGTCTTCACATGGAAGATGTCAAGTAGCTTGTACTTAGAAAATCTATTTTGCTCAGTTATGGATTAACTGCCAAGTGGATAACCCATTATTTACATCTATATGCTCATATCTGTTTCACATCAATAAAAGACACGCATGCCCCGGTTTTCAGAAGGTTCCCATGGAACATACTTTAGAATACCTGGACACTTGACAACTGGGTTGCATGTCTGTGTAACACTGTATAAAATATTTAATGATGAATCGGAGAAGATCGAACTCTTTGAAGGTTTCTTTATGGTGCAAGTTGTAGGGAGACGATGGTTGTAAACATGGTTTACAATCTTGGTTTCAGTATCGATTTGACCAATGGTATTTAGTATCAATATCGACAATATTGACCCTGATATTGGCAGATATTGTAGGGTTAATATCGTATCTGGTACCTCAAACCCGATATGATACTACTCGATATACTACTGATAGATATCAGAATTGGCCGATAATTGAAACCATGTTTTAATATAAAGCATATTTGATATATGGCTTATAAAATTCAAATGTGTTGAAGAATGGAAGATTGGTCATTTAGACCATGTACATCATGAACATCTGCAGATTCTAACACAAGTGGTTGACCATAGGTCCTGCCAACTTTCGCATAGTGACCATTTATTTTGTAACCACTAGATTCATGCGTAAGCAAACTTGGAAAAAAGTGATTTTTAGTTTCTAGAAACCAATGTAGTATGTTTGGATTAACAGCCTGAGTGCTCAATTTGTACATATATCATCTCAGATACACCTTTAGGAATTAGGATTGGGAATTGCACTGTCTTGATAGAAGCCCTCATCCACTCTGATACACCAATACATCACCATACGCAGGTACATGTTTTCAAATCTTAGAGTTTACTACCACCTTTAGAAAAAGATTAGACATCAATACAGAACATTTATTCAGTTCCTTTAATCCAGAATTGCTTCTAGACTTTAGCTTTGAAGGTTTACTATTACTGTTACTATTGTTGTTGTTATTATTATTATTTAGTTTTATTATTATTATTTAGTTTGTTTACTTATGTTCTTTCTATTTGATGTGGAAGCTTGCCTAATTTCTGTTTGTTATGGTGTTACGCTCGTGCCTATTCAAGTACATTCATGCATGCAAGTGCTTCAGGACCATCTAATGAAAGGTGAATAGATCTCTTATTGTATATCAATCTATAGCTTTAAATTGTACACATGTGCCATGTTCATCTTTTTAAGGCTCCAATTATAAAATTGATTTAAGGATTTAGTAAGCTTTTGAAGTCTGAATGTTAATTTTAGAGAAGATGAGAGTCAAGCACTACCTTTATGCTGATATATTTTGCTGTTGATGAATCCAAAATATTTCTATAGTAATAGGTCTTTATATACAATTGTGACCAATAGGAGGCTGAATAAATTTTATTGTTGCGGAATACATAACCAACAACTATTTTAGATAATAGTTTGTCATCCTTCATGTTTCACATTTTGATGTAGAGCAGGAAGGGAGAAGAAGAAAGAGGGAAAGAGAAATTAGGGTTTAGAAGCTAAAAATGGAATTCAAATTTCAGCACCCGAAAGATCTCTCTCACACTCTGCACATCACCATGCAAAGTTTCAACACAAAGCAACAATTGTTGTGCAAAGTTTAATTCTCAAATCACTGAACTGCCAAAATAACTGTAAGTCTTGACGTTTTATATAGGCCTCATATAAAAAAACAACTTCCATTATAACCAATATGAGACTAATATAAAGAGGAAAATGAGCATAGCCTAAAATGAATAATAAAATAGACTAAACAAAAAGAAGAACAACTAGTGATTTCCATCAATTCTCACCGGCTTCGAAAATTCTCTACTGGCGAATGGTGACGGCATGGATGATGAATTCGAATCGAAAAGAACTGCATAAACCCATCAATGGTGAAATTTCTCAGCAGTAGTGGCTGCAATGGTCGAACTGAAAACCGCTGTGGCCTCGTAGAAGTACGATAATGAGTCAGGTCCTCGACGCTGAACACTGTGCTGATCCCATCACGAGAAATATCGAGCTCGTAGGCACTATAACCAAATCTCTTTAAAACCTTGCAGGACCCCTGCGTCGAGTATGGAGCTTTTTTTAAAGTTCTCAGTGGGAACCTTTCTAGGTGTACTCTAATCAACATATCATCATCTGTTGCAAGTTACTGCAATCGCTTGTGAGACTCTGTAGTATGCTGATAGTTATAATTGCTAATTATCATTTGTCTTCTATTATGATCATGCAACTCATGCAAATGTGATGCAGATAGCTTAACTGTGACAATGGATGGAATACCTAGGGAAGATGGAGAATGCAGAGGGAATTCCTAGACCTGAGAGTAGACCCATCAATAGGAGACTTGGGCGAAATATGAGATCTAGTTACTAAGTACGTGTCTTGTTCTTATTGGTGACTGTTCCCTCCCTGATATTCCCCACATTCGACTTGGGCTTGGTAGGTTTCAACACTATCTTCTTTTTTTAAAATTAAATTCATAGTGTCAGACCTACCCAAACTGGTCACATCCAAGTCATACAACCAAGGTCTACCCAACAAAATGTGTGCAGCGTTTATGTCTAAGATATCATACCAAACACGATTTTCGTAACTAGACATGTGGATAGAAACCTGAGAATACTGGGTTATAAATTGAGCAGTCTTATCAACCCAATTCACATTTTATAGGTGGGGATGTGGTTCAACCTTGTGACCCATCTTTGTCTTGACAATGATGTTTGCACAACTATTCCCATTTATAATTAACTTATAATCTTTTTTCCTCGTTTGTAGTATAAGTGTGGAACATACTAAATCTACACCAGTCCTCATCTCCAACAGTTGTGTGTGAACACCTAACTACACCCAATTGGATGCTAAAAATCCTAACACCATCATCAGAATCAGTTGCGCTCCCAGTCGGTTCATAAACTAATGTCTCGATCTTATCGTCATCGGCATTCTTAGCTATAAGGTTCCTAGTGGGACACCTGTGCAATAACGTGATCATACCTTTGACACTTAAAGCACTGAATACCCTTGGCGTTCTTAGAAGATTCACTTATTGCAGTCTTGCCTTTAGGGTATTTAGTGGTGTGAGTGTTTAGGTTAGATTGCTCTCCGGCTTTAGAAATGACCCTAAGCTCTGAAGAAAATTTGAGAAAGGTTTTTATGTCTTGAGCTAACTGGCTTGCTTGTTCAAAGATGTCTATATTGGGAGGCGAATAAACATTGCTCGCTGGATGTCTGACCTCAATTCAGATGGTACCTAGATATAGCTTGGTAGGAGTCTTTTTGCCTCATAACGTAGGGTTATGTCATCAAATTTGGTAGCGTAGTCCTGAACTAATCTGCTATCCTGGCGAAGATTGTGCAGTTTATCTAAGAGGCGATACTTATAGGAATTGGGAAGGTATTTCTCGTTAAGTTTCTATTTCATTTCCTCCCAAGACTCTATGAAAACCCCATGCCTCGTGTACTCTTTCTATCAGGGTGCAATAAATCCTAGATGCTGTAACTCTCATCCTAGCAAATCGAACCCTATTTTTCTCTGTTACTAATCAAAGTACTAATTCAAGTCTGCCATCTAATTACTAAATATCAAGGATATCGTTAAATGTGGGAGGATTTATCTTAATCTTACAGATTATGTCATCTTCATTAATTTTAGGTCTGCTAGCTCTCATCTCTTCTCTATTGTTGCGGTTCTCTAAAGTTTTCTCATTAGATTTATTTTCCAACCTGTTTACTCTAAGTTTTAGGTTATGAAGCTCCTTAAGAATTAGATCAATTTACCCTCCATATCAAGAAGATGAGAATGATTTGTTCTACACTACGAAGGAGCACGCACTTATCGACGAATGCAAATGCAATATACACAATCACACGGTTGCAAAGCAATCACCTAAGTGTCATTAAATGCGTGCACTATATGATCAAATAGAAAAAATTCCTAATGACTTCTAAAATGACGATGCAGAAAAAGATTCCTAAAAGGAACATGCAATAGACATCAATATAGGTAATTAATAGCAGCCAATATAACTTACAAGCACCACAAGTTCACAAGAGATATACAAAATATCGCAAAAGTGAGAAGGGAGTTTAGAATCTACCCAAAGACGTTTGAAAAAAAAATCAATACAGAGTAGTGACTCTAAATAAAGTTGTGTAGATGCCAGATCTGTTGCCCTAAAGCTGTGAAATTCTCTCATTATTTTCAAGACTTAGCTGTGGATCTAACGCTTCAGATGGAACTCGATAGGACTTCGAACCGGCCTGAAATGGGTTCTGAAGCAAAACAGTGCTGCTACAAGAACAGTGCGGCTTAGACAGAGCCGATGATGTCAGCTTGACACGGCTGACGTCAGCAGTGACTTTGGCGGCTTGGGGTCGGCCCATGGCTTGGATCAGCTTGGGTCGAGCTGATGATATTAGCTTATGAGCCACTGATGTGAGCAATGGGTCGGGGCAGGCTGCATGGGTCGTATCCGGGTCGGATCGGATTGGAAGATCCAAACCCAAACTGTTTTGATCTGGTCGGGCGGGACTATGATGTGTCGGGTTGCCTCGCGGGTTTGACAACTTAAATCCGACACAAATTGAATTCGGATTTGAAAAATTTAAAACCCACAATCCACTTCTCCTATTTACCTCTCCCGATCACAACTAGGGCTTTGTAGCCATGCAGGTGGCGGCGGTGGACGACGACGACGGTGGCGGCGCTCCGACGATGAAGGAGGAGGTCGACGGTGGTTTGGAGGTGGCGGTGATGTCGGCGAGGATCAAGTTGGCATCATCCAGGAGTTCTAACGGCAGTGGGTAAGGAAATCTGATGGCGGTATCTGCGGTTGGTGAGATCTCGGTGGCGAGGAGATCTCGGCGTGGCGGCGGTGGAGGGGAAGCTTTGACGCGTGGCGACATGGAGATCTTGGTGGCGAGGAGATCTCAGCGGCGGCTCTGATACTCTATGTTGCACTAGCACGACAGCATTGAAATGAACATGACACATGAAAACGTGACAAATTCTTAAAAATACACACGACTCGTGTGTCCGACACGTTTCGGACACGACATGACTCAATGATAGAAGTGTCCGTAATACATAGCTGATACATCAACTGCGGCAGCGACGATGATGAAATGGGGGGAGGCGGAATGCGGCAACGACGATAATGAAGCATGAGGCGTGGCGTCGACATCAGGGAAGAGGGTGGCTGCGGCGGACTTGAAGGAATTAGGGTTAGGGTTGGGTTGCAGGTGAAGAGGAGGGAGATGAAGGAACACTTAAAAATTTGATTTTTTTTTATTTTGATTTTTTCTTTTCTTTCTTTTTTTAAAAATCCAATTTAGGGTTTCAGATTTTTTTTGAAACTAGAGAAGAGAAGAGAAAGAGGGGAATATAGATCTAGGGTTTGTGGAACTAGGGTTTTGAATTTTTTTTTAGTGGAGGCTAGGGTTCAGTAGAAGTGAAAGATTCTTTTTTTATGGAGGAAGAAAAGAAAGGAATCATGATTTTAGCTTTGATATCAATTTGATGTAGAACGAGAAGGGAGAAGAAGAAAGAGGAAAAGAGATTAAGATTTAGAAGATAAAGATGGAATTCGGGTTGTAGCACTTAGGAAATTTCTCTCTAACTTTGCACATCACCATGCAAAAATTCAATAAAAAACAACAATTGCAATGTAAAGTTTAATTCTCAAATCAACTGAACTGCCAAAACAACTGCAAGTCTTGGCCTTATACATGCCTCATACAAAAGACAACTCCCATTATGACCAATATGAGACTAAAATAAAAAGAAAAATGAGCCTAATCTAAAATAAATAGTAAAAGAGCCTAAACAAAAAGAATAACTAGTGATTCTGATCACATTTATTGTCATTTTATTACTTGCTAATTGAAAACACAAGGCTGTGGATACAATTGTATTATTTATTTAATTTACTTTTTTGATATATAGTCAAGGACTTGAACCTGGGACTCCTACAAACCCACTCCCACTCCTTTACCATTGAACTAGGCCTTACTGGCTATTTTGGATGACAATTATATAGCTACTTAGTCAGATTTTTTTTGTTTTACACTACACTACTATAACCAATATGTCTGATCTTAAATTTTCTGTTTCCCCCCTCTTCCAGTGAAAGTTTTGCTCAATGAACTTGAATGCCTCAAGGAGGACGCAATTGGTATTGCACAGAAAGTAAATCATAGTACTAGACAAATTTACACATGTGATGAAGAAGGGCTTTCCCTTGAAGAGGTATGCTCAGCAGCTATCATGTATTATTCCTTTTTATATCTTTTATCTCCATTTAGGTGTTTGAATGTGTCGTCTTAATGTCATGTTTAATACTTGTCCCATTCTGACATGGCTTCATATAGAATACCCATGCTAGGTAGCTAACCTACTAAGTTTCTGTCACTACCACTTCTGTTCATGCATAGGAGGATGCCAGTAGAAAACCTAGATCATCTTATCTGTCTCTTATGTGCGATCTTCTAATTTGGGTTGGTTAAGCCCAATTCCTAGCACTCTCTTGGTTGCTTTTGCATTCTGCGTAAATTATTTTCTGACATTTAATTCATGTTGATGCTCTTCAGTCCTCATCAGAAATACTCTGATTCTCAGGAATGCCCAGGCAGCGTTCCTATTCAACTATGCATTTGTGCTAGGCATAATTTCAAAACTAGATCTACCTTGAAATCCAAATAACTCATAAATCAAGAGACTAAAATTATTAAAACCTTGAAGTGTTTTCAAATAATTTCTCTAAGGTCTCTTGCTTCTTTCTCTTTCTTCTCTTCCAGTAACATTTTTTTGTTCTCTCCTCGAGTAGGATCTCACCTGATATAACCTTTTTATTATTATTATTATTATTATTATTATTATTGATCAGATCTGATTATCCAATTTGAATCCTAATCCAGTAAACCAAATCTTAATTCCAACAATTTATAAATACAAATTTTATTTAGTTTAATCTCAAGACACTCTCTAATCGTTCTCAATATTACAAATAAGTCCCTTATATAATTAAAAATAACTCATTAGTCTAAATTTCTCATATTGTATCTTCTCTATATCATTACTTATTAATTCTTCAAAAGTTAGTGATATTACATCTAAGATGTTAGACTCGTGAGGAATCCTCTCTGTTCCTCAGTTAGGTATGAAAGATAGAAATAAAAGGTCGCAGTTTTCATCAAGTCAAAAACCCAAAGATAATTACAGTCAAGCTGAAGTACTAGTCAAACTGAACTATTATTCTAGTTGCCTTGGAGTTGCTTTATATTATTATTTAATATATGGTGTGCACTAAAATGGTTAGTAGATCCATGGTTCTAAATATCGGCCGATATGACCAATATATCGATTTTCGACCCATATGTTGATACGATTTAATGAAAAATATCGGCCATGTCGGTTTGAGCCGATATCGACTGATGTTGACCGATATCGGCCTATATATCGGCCGATATGTATCAACCATTTATCGGCCGATATTGCACTTTTTTTATCTCTTAGTTTCTTTCTTAACAAATAGGGTTTGGGCCTAACTTTTGAGCTATATTATGCTATTATTAGAAACTTGAAATTTAGGAATGTTTATTAAATATTTATAGTTTATGATATTATTTAATTTTATTATTTATGTATGTTGTTTATCACTTTATCTATGCATTTTATGATAGGTTGAGGATTGGAATGGGCAATATTTTTTATATTTTGTTTTTTATATATCGAGTTTGTGTTCTTTGTAATTTTTATGCAGACCTTTTGCTTTTCACTCTTACTCAAAAACTTAAAGAACAAGGAATTTATCTTTTTATTCTTTATTTCATTCATTAAGTTGCAGATAAGTAGTAAGTTTTTAATAATTCATACTATATAAAATTATAATTTTGAGTTGGTCGAAATTATATTTAGAATTAGCTTTGCAAATTTCTAAGTTTATTTTATTGCATTTTGCGTATATTGCTTACACAGGAATGCTTTACATGCATGTTGTCACTTCAATAGATGACATATATAACTTTATAATTATTTTTAAGTTATCAATACATATATAAATAGAATGTCAAATATGGACATTTGATATGATCCCATATCCTCAATATATCGCTTGATATGAAATGCTCCAACCGATATAAACCTGATATCCGATATTTAGAACCTTGAGTAGATCACATGTCGAGATTAGTTTCCTTTTAGTAGGATTATGTGAGAACTATAATAAAAGTAGGAATTAAAATATTTTGTAATTCTAACCATAAAGGTAAATATTAGGTTTCATATTATTTATGATTCAAGTTATGTAAGTTTATAAAGGGTTTTTGTTTTTTGCCTTCCGTCTAAATAGGGGATAAGATGGAGATGCTTATGAAGTTTCTGATTTCTTTGACATGGATTATATTATCCCCATCTTTGCTTGAATTGTGTGATGCATCATTTGCATGTGAAACTCTTATGCGGAGAGAGGTTAAAATCTTATTGATAGAGTTTTGAAACTCTTTTAAAGGTTACCCAAAATCGATGCAATCAATGATGTCAAATACAAGAGCGTATCAGTCGTATCAATGGTGAATTTCCACAGGAGGAACATGTGACATAGTCGACTAATGATACAAATAGAGAGTTGATTAATCTATTTCACTATAGACTAGTCGACTAGGTCAAATACCTAGTCGACTAATATGAGCAATTAGTTAACTAGGAAATTGGCCTAGTCGACTAATGAGCTGCAGCGGCCTGTTTCCAAATCTGATTCTGAATTCGTTTCTGATCTGAATTAGTAGTTTTTAATTTTTTTCTTCGTGGATTATTTGACTATATAAAGAGGGGTATTGTCCCCAATATTTATAACCTGTAATTTGTAATTGATTGATTCAAGTAGAACTCTCTCCTCTTACCTCCAAGGACGTAGGTAAATTGCCGAACCTCGTTAAATCTTGTGTTCTCTCTTTCTTTTCTTTGGTTACTTGTTTGTGCCATTGGTTACTATTCTCTGGAGCCCCTTTTCTCTGTTGTTTGGATTCCCAACAAGTGGTATCAGAGCTTTCCGAGTTCGACGGGGAGTTCCGCTTGGGTGGAGCAAATTAATTTAGAGAATGTCTACAGTTTCATTCGGAGGTAAAGAGCTGATCTTTCCTATTTGTATTTGTTTCCACTAATTGTCTTTCGCATTGTATTAACGAATCTATTGAGAAGATGACAGGAGAACATCAATCTACGGTGAAATCCGTGAACCCACATCCGATGAAAATCGATGCGGTAAAGTTTAATGGTACAGACAATTTTACGATGTGGAGGTGTGAGGTGATGAATGCATTGACGGCATCAAATCTTAAAGACACTCTATGATTGAAAGAAAAGCCGAATGAGACTGAAAAAGATTGGGACAAGATGAATAGGACGGCGTGTGGTCTTATAAAGTCTTGTTTGACACAAGACATCAAGTATTATGTGCTTTATAAGACGTCTGCAATAAAGATGTGGGAGATTCTCGAGAAGTATCTGACAAGGGTATCGAGTCTCGACTGCTCTAAAGAGGAGGCTTTATCGCTTCCAGTTGAAGAAGGGACTCTCTATTGCTGAGCACATGGACAACTACACAAGGCTTCTTACAGATTTGGTTAATGTGGATGTGGATATCGAATAAGAGGATAAGACATTATTTCTTTGAATTTTCTTACTGATGAAGAATATGAGACATTCATTCTCATTTTGATTAATGGGAAACAATCACTTAATTATAATGATGTGTCGTTGCTATTGTAAATTATAAAGTGAGGAGGGACAAGCATTCTTCTTTCTATGGTACATCAGTAGAGGTGTTGATAGCAAGAGGCAGAGGTTCCAATCGGAAGGGTAAAGGTGAGCGTGAGAGATGCAAGTCCAGATCAGATTTTAGAGGCTGAAGAAGAACTAGTGTGTCTTCTGAAAAGAGATAGGATACTGGAAGATTGATTGTTTTAGGATCAAAAATAAGAAGAAAGAGTTGAAGACCGAGGCAAATCTCGCACATGTGATCAGTACACAAGCTGGGACTTCACAAGCAGGTAGATCAGACTCAAATTCATCAGTATTCTCGTTCTCCGTTACTACTTCTACTATTGGTTATTCAGGTGATTTTGAGTGGGTATTAGGTACAGGAGCTACCTATCATATATGCCCGAATAGAGATTAGTTTTCTAAATTTGAGAAGCTAGATAGATGTTTCGTTATCATGGGTGATGATCATCCTTGTAAAGTGGAAGGGATAGTTACAGTTCGTATCAAGATGTTTGATGTGATGGTACGGGAACTGAAGGAAGTGAGATATGTAACTTAAGTGAAAAAGAATATTATCTCTGTTGGTGTCTTGGAAGCATTGGGTCATGGAGTATCTGTTAGAGATGTTCTCAAGATAACTAAAGGCTCGATGGTGGTATTGAAGGGCGCCGATGCAATAAACTATACTACTTGATGCGTAGTACGATTACAGGGCGAGCGGCGACTTCTATTTCTTCAGGTGATGTTTGTACATAGGTTTGGCATATGAGGCTCGGATATACATGAGAAGTCTTTGCAAGCTCCAGCAAAGGAATCATCGGAAGGTGCATCTACCTGCAACATGGAATTGGGTGGACATAGTGTACTGGACAAGAAGAGGAAGGTAAAATTTGACACCACTACTGACCGCTTGGAAGGTCTTCTTGATTATGTTCACGATAGTAATTGGGGACCTCCAAGACTGCATCGCTTGGACGTCATCAATAATTTGTCTCTTTTATTGATAATTTATCTAGGCATTGTTGGATATATCCCATGAGATAAAGATTTGAAACCATAGGTATGCTGCTGAAGTGGAAGGATATGATAGAGAAACAGACTTGTAGGAAGATTAAGGACTTCAAATTGGTAATGTTGAAAAATATAAGAACTAATTCTTACAATTTGGCCAGAACACTGGTCTTGGTACTTCACAAATGGAATACATGGGTTGTTAAGGAAATCAACCGCTCATTGCTGGAGAAGGTTCAAAATTTGTTGTTTAATGCACGATTAAACAAATCGTTTTGAGTTGAGGTGATTGTATATGCTAGCCATCTCATAAATAGACTGTCATCGACTGCGATAGGAGGCAAAACTCTGTTGGATATTTGGTCATGTGGAGCTGCTCAGGATTATGATTTACTGCGGGTATTTTAAAGTCCAACCTATTTTAGTGCCAAAGATGGTAAGGTAAATTCGCAAGCAAAGAAGTTTATATTTTTAAGTTTCAAGAGAAATATGAAAGGTTACAAGTTATGAGACCCCGAAAACAAGAAGATTGTATTGAGTAAGCATGTCACATTTGATTAGACTTCATTGTTGAAGTCTACCATCTCTCAGCGGGTGGAGAGGACGAAGACAAAGGATGTATTGGAGCAGGTGGAGATTAATGCTACTTCACTACCTCCAATTGGTTCGATATCAGTAAGGACTTCACCGGATGTGGTGAAAATCATATAGCCAATTTTGATGCTGAAAAGGTTGAAGACATTGACGAGAATGTTGAATTATTTGCAGTTATTGAAACCAAGATAATCCACGAAAGTGAGTGAAGAAGCACGAATCTCAAGTTGGTGAGCGTGACAAACTCAAATTGAAGGCCGTTGTTCTTCATGACGGTATTGGTAAGGAGGTTCATATGACTCAGCCAGTTCACATCACTGCTGAAGATTTAATTCTAGTTGTGTAAGCTCAGCGGAGCTCGTTTGGATGAACTACATGTGGCTTGATCCCGTTGGGTATGGGTACGTAGGCAACCACAATGGTGCAACCAATTGGAGTCAATATGGTGCTATGGTGTGTTCGGCTTAGATTTGAGAAATATTCATCGAGGTGGAGAATTGTGGGGAGGGTAAAATCTTATTGATAAAGTTTTTTAAACTCTTTTGAAGGTTAGTCAAAGATTGATGCAATCAATGGTGTCAAATACCAGAGCGTAACAGTCGTATCAATGGTGGATTGCACAGGAGGATAAGACCTAGTCGACTAGGCATTTGGCCTAGTCAACTAATGATACAAATAGAGAGTTGGCAAATATGTTTCACTACAGACTAATCGACTGGGCCAAATACCTTGTCGACTAATATGAGCGATCAGTCGACTAGGATATTGGCCTAGCCGACTAATGCGGCTGCAGTGGCCTGTTTCCAAATCTAATTTTAAAGTCGTTTCTGATCCGAATTAGGTGTTTTTGGTTTCCTTTTCTTCGTGGTTTCTTTGACTATATACAGAGGGGTATTGTCCCTAATATTTGTAACTTGTAACCTATAATTGATTAATTCAATAAGAACTCTCTCCCTTTACTTCGAGGGCGTAGGTAAAATGTCGAACCTCGTTAAATATTGTGTTTGCCCTTTTTTTTTTTCTTGGTTGCTTGTTCGTGCCATTGGTGACTATTTTTTGGAACCCCTCTTCTCTGTTGCCTGGATTCCCAACAAAACCCTAATACTGAAGGTTTGAAATATGTTTATTTCTTTGTTTCCCTTTGAAACCTAAACAGGCCCTGTCAAATATAAGCTTTTTCCAGTTTATATTCCAAAAATTGGATTTTATTTCTGATTTGCAATCCATTGAAGAAGTTTATATTGGGCTCGTGATATCTATTAAACTTCTGTTTGTTTGCACTAATTCTTTTGCAGGGAGGCATAGAAGAGTCGACGCATCTTCAAGAAAAATCCACATCTTATGCAACTTTGATGGCAGTTATATATAATATGTTGATGCTTGACTATACGATGCAGGTGCGGGTTTGTAATGCATTCCAGTTTTCAATCTAATCTCCTTGAGAGGAGGAAAATCTTTCTTGTATCTGACATACGTACATATTTTAGGAAAATATCATCAATTCCATCAATTGGACTGCTGCAAAACCAGAGCATCTAGAAAGCTACTGCCTCATGTGGAATCTACGGCCATATATAAATGACAGTGTCATGCGTCAAGGTTGGAAACTTGTTTCTTGATTATGTGTGACTACTTGTTCGTTTACGAAGCAACGGACCAGCTCATCAGGCTACATTTTTTTTAATGGAATTATACCAATGTCGTCGTATCAATTTTGTGCTCTCTCTTTTGTCTTCGTTTATCTGTTTCCTCAGAAGAAGGGGCTGCTTGAAGGTAATTTCTTAGAAAGGACTTTTCCTCTTCCTATTTCTAGTTCCCCACCTTGAAAAGACTCTTGGATTTTGTACAGTTATATCATGTAATTTGTGTTGATGCATAAAATTTATGTAGTGTAGAAATGTACACCCCAAGGATTGCAGCTGATGTGCTAACGCAGGGCTAAGGTGTGATTTGAATCTTTCGTAGAGTTCGTAACATCGTTGCGAATTCTTTATAGATATCGAATGGCATATTTTGTGTACTTTGTAAATCAAGAAAATCAAAGTCAAGTCAATGCATGCCCGAGAAATCCGCCAACTCCTCTGCTTTTGCTCGTCTTTATAACTCTCTCTCGCTCTCTTCTCACAGAACATGAACTGAACTGAGATTTGATGAGCATAATGAAGATGTATGCTCATGTTTTTTTTTCCCCTTCTCTTCCACTGTCGTTTTCTATGTTTCTGCAATTACTTCATACAAGTTTATCACAAAACGAGACAGAAACAATGCAGAATCTCGCCGTTCATCTTCTTCCTTCACTTGCCAATAGCCTCTGTGCCTGTGGCCAGGAGCCACCTGCTCTTATGAGCCTCACGCTCATGTATCCCATCTCTTGCTCTCTGCCCTCGGCCTTTTCACTTCCATGGCCGACACTTCAACTGCCAACCTCTTCCTTTATCTTCTCTGTCACATTTGCTTAATGCAATCCCTCGATCTCTCTTCAAACTCCCCCACCTTCATCCCTGCATTCTTCGTTTCTAACTGCACTGGAGTCTCCCAACTCAAGTCGCTAAACCTGAGCTCTAATGCGTTAAGTTTCTCCCTCGGAAAATTTTCAAGCTTTCCTGCCTTGGAAACTCTGGATCTGTCTCATAATTCAAAATATGGCAAGGTCGATTCCCTGCTTTCTGGTCTGGTTCAGTTGAAAACCCTGAACCTCAGCTCAAACTACATTCATGGGTCTGTTCCCATCCACTTTGGACTAGAAAACTTGTTGGCATCCAATAATCTCTTTGATGGTGAGATACCAAGTAGCATCTTCCAGTTGAGAAATCTTACTGTCTTGGACCTGAGCATGAACAAGCTCGGGGGATCGATTTCAAGAGAGATTGAGGGAGCTTCCGGAGTTGGAAAAGCTAAGTCTTTGGATGAATTCTTTCACTGGCGAAATTCCTACAGGAATTACTAGATATGTGAATGTTTTGTACCTTAGCTCCAACAAGCTTCGAGGTAGAGGTGATCGATCTGACCTTGAATTATCTTGAGGATCAATTCCGAGGAATTTTTCTCAGAGGCTTTGTCAGTTGGGTATTGGCAGCAATTTTCTCAGCGGGAACATCCCAATTCAATGGCCCGCGAGCTTGGAGTATCTTGAGAATGAGCTAGATGGAACGATACCGACACAGTTACAGAATTGTCATAATCTAATTCTGCTGAATCTGGCCTCGAATCATTTGCAGGCGAGCTGCCCAGGGAGCTAGGTAATCTCAGTGAATTAATTGTCATGAATCTTCAGGACAACAATTTTACCGGAGAGATTCCTGCTGAATTTTCTGAGCTGGTGAACCTTAAAATCCTGGATCTTGACCAGAATTCCCTGTAGAGTCCTTCTGGAATTTTCGACTTGGCAAAGCTTTCAATCTTGAACTTGGAAGATAACAAAGTGTCCGGTCGAATGCCTGATACAATCACTACATGGAGTCTTGAAAGAGTTTCGGATTGGAAGCAACGCGCTTGTGGAACAATTCCAACGACGCCAACCAGTTTGTCTGTCCTTAACTTGATCAACAATCTCCTCTCCAGGTCCACACCTTTGCAGCTTGGTCACTTGTTACAACTGGAAACTCTTGATCTCTCCAACAATGCACTTACAGGTGAGGTTCCGAGTTCTTTAGCACAACTGCAGGATCTGAATTTGTTGGTGCTCTCAGATAACCTGCTTTCTGGAACTCTTCCACGATTTTCTCAGTATGTGACAGTTGACATTACAGGAAATAAGGATATGTTTGAGAGAAATGAGAGAGGTTTCGGAAAATTTGATGCTTTGATTATGTTTTCGACATTTGTTTGCGGTTTCATTGCTTCGTTTTCACTGGCCAGCCTCTAACAGGGACTGCTGTCTCACCGGCGAAATACTCAGACAGCAAGGAGCACTTCTCTGGCTGAGCCTCTCAACAGCGTCGATCAGCTGAGAGGATACAGCGCCTGATAGATGAAGTAAACTGATCGACTGAGGAGGATACAGCGCCTGATAGAAGAAGTAAACGGCAGGTAGATGAAAGAGGCAATTTGAGAAAGATCTCCAGATTGTCTGTGATGGTGCATTGTAAACAACAAAATAATTTGTTCTGATTTCAACTGATGGGTTGAAGTTGTAGGAGAATTTCTTAGAGTGGCAGGGAATTTGGTCATGCAGACACCACTCATCAGTCGATTGCACGACTCACCAGTCAATTGAATGTAGATGACTCGGTTACTTACAGATTTAGACTAGAAACTTACTCTCAAAAAACCTTAACTAGAAACTTCAGCACTCGAAGCCTCACACATACTATGTCCAAGAACAACTCAGATGCAGCTAGAAACTTAGAATCTCTAAAAACCAGAGGAAGACCAAAAGAAACACCTCAGACACCATCTTTACGCCTTAATTTGCGCAACAAATCCCAAATCCGTACTCATATTTGAAAAGTAATTACAATCAAAAGAATTTCTATCCCAAGGATAATCTCCATACCAATTTTCTGGCATCCTACGTATGCTACAAATAAACCCATGAACAGGCATGTTAAGAACTGAAGGCTGTTAGGCAAACTGCTTGAAGAACATACACTAGTACTTTCCTCTGAGTTTAAACATGGTATTAAAAATTTGAAAAATCTAATATACAATCAACATAAGAAAGCAAGTTCTTGTCACAATATAACAATAAGTCATGCCCACTGCTTCTTGGTTGCTTCCATCCTTTGAAGCAAGCTTGCGATCTCTGCCTGCATCCTCACCTTCATGTTTTGGTAGTCGCAGTGGGAGTTCTCAAGGAACTTGATCTCTACAAGTTTCTTCCTCCGCCTCTCCTCAGCCTCCTGGAGATGGAGTTTGGCAACCTTGGCAGCATATTCCTCCTCCAGCTTCTCTGCCTTGGCTTTGACAATCAGACTGTAGCCGTCGACCTCCTTACGAGCATCATCAGCAAGCCTCTGGAAGAGCTTAGCCTCCGCTTCCTTGAATTGGACAAGGGTCTCCAGGTTCTGGAATCCCCCATCCTCCTCCTTTGGAGGTGGCAGGCCAAGTTGTGACTCCGTGGCAAGAGGAGTCGGCTTGGGTTTGGGCTCTGGCATCCTGTCCGGTTTGAGCGCATCAATTTGGTTTTCCATGATGGACGTGGAGGGTTTTGTTAGGTTGAATGTAGGTTCGGAGGCATGATGAGAGCTGATTGAGGAGGGAGAGGTAGGGTGTCTGCAAGAGCACTCTGTTGAGTGGAGAGTATGTTCTTGGAGGAGCTGCCAGTGACGGAGAGATCTGAAACCCCATCTGCAAAGATAAGGCAATTAATAATCAGGAAACAAGTGATGTGAAAACTACTAATGTTCAGCATTAACATAGCCCAAATGCAACTCAAAATTGCAGGAAGAAGGTAGAATGTCGTTCCCTGTGTACAAGAATAATAAACATAAGCATAACTATATTTCCCACTGACCAAGTATATTCCACAGTCAGTACGTAAATTTCAAACAGTCTTATTAAAAATGATGTTTTCTCCCAAGTTGCACCAATAGAAATTCTAGCTATTATTTGCCTTGGGGCATTTTACGAAATAGAAGAATCTAAAGTACACTAATCAAAGAAAATTCTGTCAGTCATTTCAACAGCTTGGTGTTTTAATTTAGTTAACGCATTAAACCATGGTGGACTAGATAACTAAGGTAAAGTGGAAACTAGTGATTGTTTTAATTATAGTTGTTGTTGTTGTTGTTGTGCTTACACTTCTTGATGGGAGCTACAAGTCTAAGAACATTCAAAATGAAACCATAAACAAATACCAAAACTCCAAACAGATTACGATAAGTGCAGCATATTCAGAGTCCAGAATTCAACACCTTGAAGGACCTCTAACATCATAATAGGTAATCACCGTACCAACAATTTTTACACACGCTCCGCGGTATGCAGATGGATGTAATTATCTTTTCGATAAGTGCAGCATATTCAGAGTCCAGAATTCAACACCTTGAAGGGCCTCTAACATCATAATAGGTAATCACTGTACCAACATTTTTACGCACACTCCGCGGTATATGGTATCAGTCTACTAGACATGGTTTAAGCATCGGCAAAAAAGGGTTGAATTTGACATGAAGAAGCCCACGCACACAAATAGAAAAGAAAAGAAAGAAAAATAGGAAAAGGTGAAAGGTTATCCCAAAAAATATGACTTCTTACATAAGATTTTCTGATTCATGTTGGTTTTTCCATTTTGCATCTAGCTTTAGCCAGTTCAGTCATTTGGAAACACTGATCATTCTGGAGCCGAGTTTATTGGGTCACGTATGGGGTTGACTGGTTACCAAAATTATCCTCTTGATAGCATAAATGTGCTCGCTAATCAATGTATGATAATATAGGTTTGCGTACTCCTACTGATACTCATATTGGCCTGTCACTGGAGCTGACATCAGGATGCAGAAGTCTTACCAGTTCTTAACCCACATCTTAAGTTTTAAATAGACTGTTTTTCATAGATTGTCATACAACTGTCATGACTAGCATGACAGAGATAAGAACTCATTATCTAGCTTATACAGCAATAACATATGATACATTTTAGTCATGGCATAATTCTATGGCAAAGTTTGATATCCTTCTCGAGTACCAGTATAAGTATTTACTTTGCAGAAGATTTTATGAATAGTAAGTTTTATACTTCTACTAAAGTATGTATTGTTTCCCGTTTTAGAACCAATCTGACATATAAACTACTTTAGTCAAGTATATACTTTGGTGGCAAGCTACATGCAAGATTATCAAGCAATAAAGGAGAATGTAATTTTCTATCATGCAAAGTCACAAGAGGTCCTTGTTTGACCAATAATGAGTTTCCCATGCATATGAGATTAGGAAGGTATTTGTACAACAAATTTTAGTTAATTAGTTTAAAGAAACCAACCTTGCAGAAAGAAGAAGACAAGAACTAAAGCTTTACTGACAGAAATAAACTAGTCTAATTAAGCCCAGACTATGTTGGATTGTTATGTCGAAATCTGGCCATGCTAATAACTATGCTATAGCTTGAAACCAACTGCAAAGAACAGGGTTTTTTATTTTTTATTTAGTAAAACTGCAAAGAACAATTATGAAACTCACATTTGAAGAACTGCAACATGGCATTGCAAGCATCGATAGGAGAAACCTGCTTCTTGCTGAGCTTGGTGAGCATCTCTTCTGCCTTTTTCTCCAGCTCTTTTTCCTCAAAATCCTTGCTCACATGAAAGATCATTCTGACGCAGTCCAACTCCTTCATCAATGTCTCAAATCCCCAATCCTTTGCACAACAAGTAAATACTTCCTTCACGAATCCAAACATCTCTGAAGCATGACCACATCCAGGGCACATAAACTGCATCTCCATCATCCCATTTCCCATTTTCTGGTTCAGCCCAGGCCTGATAATATTCTTCTCAAGCCCACAAAGAGCATGACACCAATGAGAGCAAGCATCACAGCCAACCCAACTGCAAGTGTTCGAAGCACAATCAAACTTCAGACAGATGGGGCACATGCATGCGCTACAAAACCCCTTCTGGGTAGTACAAATCTTGCAGTCACAGTCTTCCACAGGAAGTAGACTATTGCACCTCAAGTTTCTACACCTTGTCATCATGAAAATTTCAATCAAATCATTGCTAGGAATACGATTCTTTCCTGAAAGAAAACCAACTATTCCGGTCTTTATTGTGACCAATATCTCAAGCTGCACCTTGTTAGCTCTTGACAGGGTTTCGGCCGTGAGATCTGACCTCCTCTCGAGCTGCCTCTGAAGTCCCACAAACTCATCCTTCTTCTCCACTGCTTCCATAACACTCGTCAAACAATCCTTCAATGCTTCCAATGACTCCCGAGGGAATTCTTGGAGAACTTGAGCCATGAATGGAATTGACTCCGATACTATCTCTTTCAAAACCCTATCTGGCCTTGTAAGCATAGAAGTCTTGGGCCTTCCACTCTCTGCACTTGGAGCCTTTACCATTCTCGCGGGCAATTCAGAGGGAAAAGACGAGATATTATCTAAACTATTCGTTCTATAAAAACTATCATTTCCATTATTACTAGTGTTCTTATTGCCACCGTGTGCATTCAAGTCATTGTTTGGATTTGCAAATGCTATATTCCCATCGGCCAATGGCCTAAACCTACTGTGAACAGACCCATTAGTACCTTCACCAGCATACCACATCTGATCATTCTCCTTCGACATCGAATAATTCTCGGTGGAACACCGAGTCAAAGAACAACTAGGATTATGAGAAAAGGGCACGGATTGGGAATAAGACAGCGAAAGAGCGAAATCATCAGAATTGGCGGTTCTTGCACTAACAGCAGGAGGGGGAACTGCCGTCAGCAACGAAGTAGAAGTATTCAAACAAAGTGAGAGGTTCGGGGGAGCGAGCGAGAGGCTCAAAGTTTCGATCTTTACCTTCTTCTCACGGCCATCGAGCTCGGCCCCTTCGGGATTCTCTCGCTTCAATTGGAGGAAATCTCGCTCGACCGGAGGAGGGGAGCTCGAAGAGGCGACGATCTCTTTGCCCTTGGATTTGGGCTTCTCGAGCGATTTCAAGCTCTCGTTGTTGTTTGGGGTTTCCTCTTTCTCTTGAAACCCCAACTTGGGGTTTTCGCAGAGGTAGCTGAGAGTGAGCTCCTGCGGCTGTGAGATATTAGGGGGACTCGAGCGGGCCTCGAGATCGGCGTCGTTAGGGTTAGAGCTTTGGGAATTGGGATTGGAATTGGAGTTGGGACTGGATTCAATGGGCTCAGGATTTTTCGAAGGGTTCGATTCGAGAATCATGGTGTAATTAAGATCGAATTCAGGCGAAGGGATCGAAGAAGAGAGAAAAATTTAGGGTTTTGATAGCTCTATCTTCTTCTTCCTCTTCTCTTTCTCTGTAAAGGGGTGCCGTCGGCTTCAAATTTGGCAAGAGACCCGCGGGCCTTTCCTTCTCTTTCTCTCATTTTTTAATTTTGCGGGGGATGATGATTTTGTATATATATCCTCTTCATTTGATGAAATTATCTTTCCACTGCTACCCAAGGGCTGAGTTTAACTCTGCTGCAATAATTTATGTTGGGAAGTGATAATATTAATAATATATAACAGAAATTACTGTAAGACTTCACGGTCTGAAATCAGAAAATCTGGTATACTGCTCCGCAAGAAAAGTTAAGTGGCAAGTAATTTCTTCATTGAGGCTAATCCTAACCGTACATTATCAAGAGAGAAGACGGAGAATAAGTTGGGGGAAGATTTTAGTTAAGTTGCTGCTGAGGTTTATGTACATGGCGGCTGCTCGGCGGACGCTGTGACAGTTCGGATTTCGTTGACTCTTTCTTTGGCTGGCAAACACCGGTCAAACTTTCTCACTTAAGTAAGCGTGCTAACAAGGCTGGAGAGCCGGGTGTTGGCCAGAACCGGCCCAGGGGAAGGCCTTGTTTTACGAAGTAGGCGGCGATGGCGGACCTGCTCGAGGCATGGTGGTTGATGTCAACACTGCCATGACTGAACGGGTTCGAAATCCACGACGAAGACGAGGCAGACGTCGCATCCAAGGAGGTGTCGTGGGGGACGAAGCAGATGGGCCATGCTGGCGGCACCATCGGCCCACCCGCAGATCCAGCAGGCGACGTATTGGGCTGGAATCGGAGCGAGCAGCACGTGCTGGTGCAGCAGCAACACCACCCAATGAAGAACATACTAAGGGGTTTTCACAGAGCTCTCAGGTTCGGACAAGGGCCGGCAAAGAGTTGGGTGTTTCTGGCAGAGTCTCAGATCTGGATGAGGGCCGGAGAGAGTGATTTTGAACAGGGGGTGATCGCTGGAGGTGGTCAGATTTGTGCCACAATTGCGGTAGAGGGGACATACCAAAATTTCAGTGGTGAGGGATCCAGTGACGGGATGACCGGATCAGAGCTGCAGAGACCGTAAAGATAGTGATGCCCCAAGGAATGATCGGTTTTGAGCTGCACATGCCGCAAATGCGATGGAGGAGAGATGCCATGATTTTGGCGGTGGGATTTCCGGTTACGGATTGATCGGATCTGAGCTGTTGATGTCTCGTCGGGGTGGGAGATCCAGGTAAGGGTTGGACGGGTCTAAACTGTAGATTCTAAACTGCAGATGCTGCAACTGCGGTGGAAGAGAGAAACCACAACTTCGCTGAGGGCGTTCTGGAAACTTTTTTTTTTATTTTATTTTATTTTTCTTTTTTCTTTTAATGAAGGTTTAAATTATGTGTGTTTGTTCCATGCAAGTTTGTACTCTTCTTTCTTAGGAACATTTTGCCAAGTTCTCATTAATAAAACGGCGGTGATTTTTACCTCACGGTCTTATCTCCAAAAAATAAAAAATTCTCACCAAAAATCCAAGTTGAATTCGATATATTGCAAATATTGCAAATTAAGGAATATGATGTTAATCTCACATTAAGGTGGCCCAATAACCTTGGTTAATTAACATTGGATTCCTAATTAAAGTTAACTGATATAATAGATGCCCATATTAAAGTGACATTTGTGTAAAGTTTTAATAATCATCTGGGGTATGAAGGAACTATGATGGGTGGTTTTATCATGGGTGATTACTTGCAAATGAGACCCACTTCTCTCATCCTGTGAATGAACACAAACTTCCTCCCTTGTTTTGAGAACTCCATCACCTTTGAGAAATTAGGGTTTGTGATAAGAGAAGGACAGAGAGAAGAGGATCATTGCAGATTAAAGCTATTGCAGGATTCAAGAAAGGATTAAGGTCTTCATCCATTCATCTTCCTCAGTCATCAATGGCTTCAGGTATGGGAATTTAAGTATATGTGTTTTGGATTATGTTTTCAATTCTTGAGATGATTGATTCTAAATTCATGGCTGTTAATCCACATTAAGTTTATTTTAATTCTTACATTTGGTATCAGAGCCGTGTTTAGAATCAATACATCTTGGATTAAGGATTATGGTAAATTAGGGTTTTTGATTGACAATTCATAGAAATCAATTTTTGATCCTTTAATTGTAGAATTAGTAGAGGATTACATAACCCTAATATCCTGTTCATACTTCTCTAATTGTACAATCAATTGGGATCAAAATTCAGGAATTAGAAACCCTAATTTTCCCTAATTTTGGATTAAATCGATTAAGAAGAAACTGCCTTTGATAACTGCTTCGTCGACTATTAGTCGACTAGCCCGAAACACTAGTCGACTAATTCCCTTTTCCAGAAAGTTAAAAGTCTCTGTTTCGATACAGTAGTCGACTTGAAATTTAGTTGACATTTTGAGTAGTCGACTAATTAGGGTATAGTTGACTAATCAATTTGCCCAAGTCGACTAACAGAGTGACCCGAAAGTTAAGAGGTCTCTGTTGACTTCAGGAGTCGACTTATAATTTTGTGTAGTCGACTAATATTAAGTATAGTCGACTTATTATTTTGGCCTAGTCGACTAGACTTGATAATAGTTAGTCGACTTGACTTGACCTCAAGTCGACTGGACTTGACCTTAGTCGACTGGGACTTCCACTATAGTCGACTTATATTGTTCCAAGTCGACTAGTAGTTCCTAGATCAGTCGACTAATGTTGGTCTATTTTCAATCATAAATGTATATTACACATTTAAGTTATTGTGTTAATATTGATTGATGTTGGTCAAGTAATAGAATTGAAGTATTATAGTATTACTCAAATAAAAGATTAGAGAATATTATTGGTTAGTTTTGTATTCATAAGGCTTATTGATTTAGTAGTTGCCAAAGTGACCTATATTAGTAAGCCTTATGAATATACAACTACATAAAAAACTTGTCAATGTAAGTGACATTAAAGACAATAATACTCTCGATGGCGGTTCTAATTAGGAGATTGGGACTGGCCCAAAGGAAAGTCTCTTTCAAATAATTATGAACCGGGGTAGGGTAGTGTAATTTATGCAACTTAGTGGTGTAGAAGTGGATACCCAAAGGTAACATGACTTACTGTCTAAGTAGCATAAATTATATTAGACCTACATAGGTGATAAAAGAGTCTCACCTAAAGAGTGAACACTAGATATGCTTAGGTTTCGCCCAAAGGAGAAATCAAAGTGATATCAATAGTTCATCTTAATTAAATTAAAAACTTTGTATTGATTCGTGGCCTAATGTGAGCAATGTCCTATTATGTTTCAGTGAACGTCCCCACTTTCCTTCACACTCATGCCACTAGCGTTCCAGCCCTGGATGGTACAAACTTCTCCGAGTGGTTTGAACATGTACAATTTACACTGGGTGTTCTGGACCTAGACATGGCTCTAATAGTTGAGAAACCTGATGAAGTGACTGCTGAAAGCACAGCAGAGCAGGTTAGCCATGCCAAAGCTTGGGAAAGGTCGAATAGACTCAGTCTCATGTTCATAAAGATGACCATAGCCAATAACATCAAGACTTCACTCCCACATACTACTAGCGCATCTGAACTTTTATCTGCTGTAAGAGACCGATTTAAGTCTGCAGATAAGTCATTAGCTGGCACCCTTATGGCTGAACTGACTACCATGAAATATGATGGTAATAGAGGAGTTCAACAACACATCCTTAACATGACTGATAAGGCTGCTAAGTTAGGATCACTGGGTATGAAAGTGGATGAATCCTTCTTGGTACAGTTCATCCTCAACTCACTTCCTCCTCAGTTTGGGCCATTCAAGATTCACTACAACACTCATAAAGATAAGTGAAATTTGAATGGGCTAACTGGTATGTGTGTACAAGAGGAAGTGAGACTGAGGCAAGAAGGGCATCACTCAGTATTGGCAGTAACTCAAGGAGGTATCCATAAGAAAGGTAAATATGGAAGAGGTAAGAGATTTCCATCAAAGAAAGGGCATGACCATGGGGAAAGCAGCCAAGGTCATGGAAAGGCTTTCACTATCAAATGCTACTTCTGTGGCAGAAAAGGACATGTGAAGAAGGACTGCAACAAGAGGAAAGCTTGGTTCGAAAAGAAAGGTATAAATCTTTCTTTTGTATGTAATGAATCAAATCTTGCTGAAGTACCTTCTAATACTTGGTGGATTGACTCTGGAGCCACAACTCACATAACTAATTCAATGCAGGGATTCCTTACAACCCGGAAACCGAAGGAAAGTGAGAGATTTGTCTTTATGGGGAACCGTCTCAAAGTGGAGGTCGAGGCTGTTGGTACTTACCGACTACTCTTAGAGACGGGTCATCAGATAAATCTTGAAGATACTTTTTATGTACCTTCGATTTCTAGGAACTTAATGTCATTATCCAAATTAGATGTTTTTGGATATTCTGTTTTATTCAGTTGTGGAAAACTCAGTTTAATGTATAATTCAATGCCGGTTGGACATGGAATTTTATGTGATGGTTTATATAAAATTTCATTGAATGATGAGTTTGCACAATCTCTTTTATCTCTGCATTCGAATGTTGGTATTAAACGTGGCTTAATTAATGAAAAGTCCTCTATCTTGTGGCATAGACGACTGGGGCATATCTCCAGGGATAGAATTGAAAGATTGGTGAAGAATGGGATTTTGGATAACCTAGACTTCACTGATTTTAGTGTGTGTGGATTGCATAAAAGGAAAGCAAACCAAACACACTAAGAAAGGTGCCACAAGAAGTAAAGAACTCCTTGAAATAATTCATACAGATATTTGCGGACCACTCTCCATTCCATGTTTTACGAGAGAGAGATATTTCATTACCTTTATAGATGATCTGTCACGTTATGGTTATGTATATCTAATTCATGAAAAGTCTCAGGCCGTTGACATCCTTGAGGTGTTCATTACAGAGGTCGAGAGACAATTAGATAGAAAAGTTAAAATCATAAGATCAGATCGAGGTGATGAATTTTATGGTAGATATGATGAGTCAGGACAACATCCTGGCCCATTTGCCAAATTTCTAGAAAAGTATGGTATTTGTGCTCAATACACAATGCCAGGTACGCCTCAGCAGAATGGTGTTGCTGAAAGGTGAAACCGAACTCTTATGGATATGGTTAGGAGCATGATGAGCTTCTCTAATGTACCTAATTCATTGTGGAATGAAGCCTTAAAGACTGCTATGTATATCTTGAACAGGGTTCCTAGTAAGGCAGTCCCAACAACTCCTTTCGAGTTGTGGACTGGTAGGAAACCCAGTTTAAGACATTTACATGTTTGGGGTTGTCCAGCAGAGGCTAGAATATATAATCCATAAGAAAAGAAATTAGACTCAAGGACAATATCTGAGTATTTCATTGGTTATCCAGATAAGTCTAAGGGGTACAAATTTTATTGTCCTAACCATAGTACAAGAATAGTTGAAACTGGTAATGCCAGATTCCTGGAGAATGGTGAAATTAGTGGGAGTGATGAACCAAGAAAAGTAGATCTTGAAGTGATAAGGGTAAATATCCCAATTACCTTTCCTTCAAGAGAAATTGTTGTCCCTCAGCTTGATCATCAAGCTGAGATACCAGAACAACATAATGATATTGGTTCACCACTCCATGAGGATATTGCCATTGAAAATGTAGTAGAACCACCACAACCGGCAACTTTGAGAAGATCTCAAAGGGAAAGAAGATCTGCCATTTCAGATGATTATGTGGTGTATCTACAGGAATCTGATTATGATATTGGGATAAATAAAGATCCAGTTTCATTTTCACAAGTCATAGAATGCAATGATTCTAGTAAATGGGTTGATGCTATGAATGATGAGTTGAAATCTATGGACCAAAATAAAGTCTGGGATCTCGTCGAATTGCCTGATCACTGTAAGAAAGTCGGGTGTAAATGGGTCTTTAAGACCAAGCGCGACTCTAAAGGCAATGTCGAACGATATAAGGTCAGACTTGTGGCTAAAGGTTTCACTCAGAAGGAAGGCATTGATTATAGAGAAACCTTCTCTCCAGTATCAAAGAATGACTCTCTTAGAATCATTATGGTACTTGTAGCTCATTATGATTTGGAGTTACATCAAATGGATGTGAAAACTGCTTTTCTAAATGGAGATTTGGATGAGGAAATTTACATGGAGCAACCTGAAGGGTTCGCAAAGAAAGGAAAAGAACACTTGGCTTGCAAATTAAAGAAATCCATATACGGACTTAAACAAGCTTCCAGGCAATGGTATATAAAGTTTAATGATACCATTACCTCTTTCGGATTTACAGAAAACACTATTGATCAGTGTATATATCTAAAGATCAGTGGGAGCAAGTTTATATTTTTGGTTCTGTATGTGGATGATATCTTGTTAGCCAGTAGTGATATTGGTTTGCTGTATGAAACTAAAGGTTATCTTACTAAGAACTTTCAGATGGTTGATATGGGTGAGGCAGCTTATGTCATTGGCATAGAGATCTTCAGGGATAGATCTTGAGGATTGCTAGGACTGTCTCAGAAAGGTTATATCAATCGAGTCTTGGAAAGATTTCATATGGAGTTGTGTTCAGTCAGTCCTGCACCCATTCAGAAGGGTGACACATTAAGTAAAAGCCAGTGTCCCAGAAATGACTTAGAAAAGGGTCAAATGCAGAAAGTTCCGTATGCGTCAGCTGTTGGGAGCTTGATGTATGCACACACTTGTACCAGGCCAGATATCATTTTTGCTGTAGGGATGCTGGGAAGATACCAGAGCAATCCAGGAATGGAGCACTGGAAATTAGCTAAGAAGGTTATGCGGTATCTTCAAGGGACGAAGGACCATATGCTCACATATAGGAGATCAGATCAGTTGGAGGTGATCGGCTATTCGGACTCAGATTTTGCTGGTTGCCCAGATAGCAGGAAGTCTACTTCAGGTTTCATTTTCTTGCTAGCAGGTGGGGCAATTTCGTGGAAGAGTGTAAAGCAGTCTATCACTGCTTCATCCACGATGGAGGCTGAGTTCATAGCTTGTTTTGAGGCCACAAATCATGCATTATGGTTAAGGAATTTTATCTCAGCACTTGGTGTAGTTGACTCTATTGCCAGGCCGCTGAAGATATATTTTGACAATACAGCAGCCGTTTTCTTCTCTAAGAATGGAAAGTACTCTAATGGTTCCAGACACATGGAACTTAAGTACTTGGTGGTTAGAGAAAGAGTTCAGAAACAGAAGGTGTCAATTGAAAGTATAAGTACCACTTTAATGGTTGCTGATCCAATGACAAAGGGATTGCCTCCAAAGACATTCAAGGAACATGTTGTTAGAATGGGTCTTTTGGGCAATCTGTAAATATATATTTTGGTACTTGTAAAATTGACAATATTGCGCAAATAAAAGTTTGTTTCTGTATTTCCTGTTATCCAATTATGTGTGCACATATTATGTATGGATGTTTGTTAAACAGGAAATGTCTTAACAAGACAATTACAGGGGTCATTTTGGTTATGGACTCAATTAGTAAGGGTTATCAATGTTGTGGTACATAGAAGGGAGTATGACATGGATGTTGTATAACCGCTATGACTCGCATTGGTGGTCCAAACTAATTGCAGTATTACAGTATTTCATATTTGGGCTTATCAGTTGTTGTTTTTAAAATTCGTGATCACGTGTCAAAGTTTTTCAGTATGGAATCCAATGGAGTCAAAATATTTTGAAAAATGAGTCTTTCTTTTATTTGTTTTCTAAAGTTTTAACCTAATCGGTTAATGGTCCAAGTGGGAGAATGTTAATCTCACATTAAGGTGGCCCAATAACCTTGGTTAATTAACATTGGATTCCTAATTAAAGTTAACTGATATAATAGATGCCCATATTAAAGTGACATTTGTGTAAAGTTTTAATAATCATCTGGGGTATGAAGGAACTATGATGGGTGGTTTTATCATGGGTGATTACTTGCAAATGAGACCCACTTCTCTCATCCTGTGAATGAACACAAACTTCCTCCCTTGTTTTGAGGACTCCATCACCTTTGAGAAATTAGGGTTTGTGATAAGAGAAGGACAGAGAGAAGATGATCATTGCAGATTAAAGCTATTGCAGGATTCAAGAAAGGATCAAGGTCTTCATCCATTCATCTTCCTCAGTCATCAATGGCTTCAGGTATGGGAATTTAAGTATATGTGTTTTGAATTATGTTTTCAATTCTTGAGATGATTGATTCTAAATTCATGGCTGTTAATCCGCATTAAGTTTATTTTAATTCTTACATTTGGTGATTGCATGCAATTTCCATTTTAACACTATGCATGACTATGATATGATCAACAATGTTGCGAAAATATTGGTAAGAACACTCGCAAAATTTCAAATTTTAAAGAAAATTAGATACTACACTCCAAAATTACAAGCTTTGTCTTGATGTTCATCTTCAGAGCTTGGTTAGTTGTGTGTGTTAGTTTTTACTCTGACAGTCATAACAAGCAATTTTCTTTTCTGCTGTTGACTCCAAATTGCATTTAAGTACAAAAATTACTCATCTGAATCACTCTTTATGAAAACAATTGCACACAACTTCCAGTATCACAATCAAATTAATACAATTGCTTGCGATCAAGCTAATACAATGTCTAATATCAAACTAGAATATAAATGAAAAGCACTGCTAAATCAAAAACTTATTAGTAATGTACAATGAAGAAAAACATTCATGAACACAACTACAAGAATTATGCATATGAAGAACAAACCAACCCGAAGAAACAGATCTATCAAAGCCTCAGAGTTAGATCAGGTTCATCCATCCTCTGCACTAAACCTGCAGCATAGTCTATGTTCGAACCGCTGACAAATCCGATACCTGAAGCCGCAGATGCCACTGGTCTAAAACTCCCTGGCCAGTACAAGTCAACCTCCTCATCCTCGAAAAACCCAGGCATTGGCCCAAGCAAACGCCGGCTGATCAGTGGGCTCTCTGCTGCAGTACTACTGGCTTGGTACACTGGTGTTGAGTGGGCTTTGATTCCCAATGATGCAATGCTGTGGTAGGAGTAGGGAAAGGGATCCATCCTTAGTGCTCGTTTCGCGAGTGTGCGTTCCCTCTTGTGTGCATTCTGGTGGCCACCCAATGCCTGTGAGCTGAAGAACTTGCGGTGGCAGTAGTTGCACGAGAAGATCCTTGGCGGTGCTGGATCGCATTTGCTCCCAATCAAGGATGTGTTGGCGGCGACCGAAAGTGACAGGTTGAGGGAAATGGGAGATATCGTGACCGAAGAGTCATCAGAGTGAGGGAAGGATGGTGAGGGTTCGCCTTGGACGGACAGATTGGATGCAACTTGGCTGCCGACTTCTGAAGGGTCTTCAGAAGACAGATCCAGGTAAGATGTAGGGATGTCCATAACTATATTGTGGTTTGTGTCCTTCAGCTGCATGCAAGTAGTATTGTGTTTAGCATCTCAAGATGAAACTGATTTGTACCAGATTGATGTTCAGAATCTAAAGGAAAGAAGCAAAATCTGTATGTTCTTGCTGATGCGATCTTTATTCACGTTTTCTTTGAGATAAAGATCTTAATTTACATTTTGATATTTCGCAAGAAACAAAGATTATCTAAATGAATTTCTGGTGCATGTCAAAATTAAATATAAGGTGCTATTTAGGGGATAAAAGTTTCGATTAAGTGAAAAATTACATGTAGCCCCCAAATCAGAATGGGCTCAGGTATGCAGCACAGATCTATGTTGAAAAGGTTTCGTGAATGGATATAACTATTTCACCTTTGTGGCTCTCAAGCCGCCATCCTACCCAAGATGCCTAGTTCTGGAAGAAGAGCCTGCAACGAAATATAACCTAATGGATTATAAGAATATATAGGTGTTAATACAGAAGCCACATTACCTTGAATATTTCAACAGTAGGTAACTACTGTAAAATGACAATATATTTTTTTTTTAGGAAAGTAAGAATAAATTGGCAACTTTTCTCCAAAAAAAAAAAAAAAAAACTGGCAATGTGATGACAGAAATATGTAACTGGACTTCATAAATTTCTTAGTATATTCATGGCTGTGAAATTTGTGAAAGGACCAAGAAAATTTGCCCAAAAAAAAAAAAAAAATTGAGAAAACTTGAGAAGATTACTATATAGGGGCCGTTTGTTTCGCGTAAAAGTCCGTAATTCGTAAATGACTTACAACCCAGTTACAACTACGACGTTTGTTTGGACCGTAATTCGTAAAAGACTTACACAACCCAATTACCCCTCACTTGCAACCCAATTACCACTCACTTACAGCCCAATTACAGTTAATTTGTGGTCATGCAAATTTGTATTATTTTTTATGTTAATATTAATTTTTTTTAATATTTAGCATTTTTAATATTCAATTGCAATATTAAAACTTTTTAAATCATCAAATAGTTAATTTTGTGATCAACTTTTTCACTTACGACTTACACATTACGACAACCAAACACTGTAAAGCACAATACACTTTTCCACTTACAACTTTATATTACCAACCAAACACCTTAAAGCTTACATGCATGTAACTCATTTACAAATATAAAAAACTTTACCAATTACAACTTACGAATTACGGCCAATTACGACAACCAAACAAACCCATAGAAGAACTCAAGGACCTAAGACCTGATATGAAACCACTCCAAAAAAAAAAAAAAAGACCTGAGATGAAATCTTTCTGTTTCACCCGAGCAACAATTGAAATAACGTTGATAGTAAACATAGAAAGAATGAAGCACTTTCAGAACAAAACTAAAAAGCTCCAATTGGTCAGAATCTCTTACCTGAGATAAACAATTGTGAATAAGAGCATAGAATGTATATTTGACACTGTTGATTCTCCAAGTCAAAAATTGCCCCTGATACTAGACAGGCCTTCCTCTCGACAAATACTATTCCTCATGTGCACATGCAGAACAAGCATTAGACATGATACAGAAACATGGTGGAACTTTCTTAGGAGTCCATTGTTTCATAATAATTTTTATAAAGCTTGGACATTATTTTCTTGGGATGTATCCGAGGATGATAAGAGGCAGAAAAGCTACTTGAGTGTTGAGATATTGCCTTATTTTTAAGAAGAGATAATGGTCAAAGAAGATTCAAATTAAGTTCGGAGAAGAAAAAGAGCTTAGAAAAGAAGCAGATCAAGAAACTTTGTGACAGTGGACAAACGTGTCAACTGCACACAAAAGGCTGTCGATAAGCCTATTGACATTACTCAACAGAGAAGCAATCCAACTCATATTATCGACTGTCGATAGGGGCCTGTCGACATTTGAGCTGGCCTGTCGACGGGCAGTAGCCCAAACAAGATTCAGCTTTCCTTTTTTGAGTGCTTTCAGGTTCTTTTTCTGGTCGAGTTCGAATAGAAATCAGTTCCTTTTAATGAGAATTTGTTTCTAAAATTTAAAGGGTTTAAAATTCTTCTAAATCAAGAAAATTAAATCCTACAAGAATTGATCAACTTCTTCAAATATTCGATGACGAAGATCATCTCAGTCTTACCTATTTGTTTCGCCGCAAAATTTCGCAAGTCGTAAGTCGTAAAATGAGAATGGAAAAAGTGAACAGTAGTAGAGAAAATATATTGTGTTTTATAGTGTTTGATTGGTAAAGTGAAAATATAAATGGAAAAGTATATTGTGTTTTACGCTGTTTGGTTGGTAAAGTGAAAGTGTGAATGAGAAAGTATATTGTGTTTTACGGTGTTTGGTTGGTAACTTAAAGGTGTAAGTGAAAAAATTGGCCACAAAATTAACTGTAGCAGTGATTTAAATATTATAAATACTATTAAATTAAATATACTATTGAAAATTAAATTGTATTAATAAATTTGAGATAAAATATTAATAATTTTAATATTTTAACTATAACAATAATATTAATAAAATATTAGTAAAATTAGTAAAATATTACTAAAATATTAACTAAATAAATAATTATAAAATTTTAAGAAAATCTAAAGAACATTAATAAAATTTTAAGGATACTAATAAAACATAAATATTAAAAAAATCTTAAGAAAAATAATAAAATATAGTTATAATATTATAATATTATAAAATACTTAAGATTATTATAATATTAAATTTTATTATAATAATATTGTAATATTATAAAAATATAAAATTAACAAAGTAAAATATAATTATAAATTTAATAATAAAATATTATTATGATATTATTATAATGAATTATTACAATATTAACATAATAAAGTATTAATATAATTTTAAAGTCTATTATAATATTAATAAAGTAATTATTTATATTAAGAAATAAATAAATTAAATATATAATAATTTTATATTAAAGCATATTATTGTTATATTAATAAAATATTAAATCTAAATAAAATATTAAAAAATTGGTGTAAATATTAATAAAATAATAAAGTATTAAATAACAATATTAAATTAAAATATTAAATTAAAATAATAAATATTAAATATTAAAACAATATTAAAAATAATAAAAAACTAAAAAATACAAATATAAAATAATTAGGTAAGAAATTAAACACTATTAAAAATATTAAATATATTAAATATTTAATAATATTAAATTATATATTGATTATCAAGTAACTGCTTTGGGACTGCGAGTGTATTACAAGTGGAATTTACATGACCACAAAATTAACTGTAACAGTTGCAAATGGGAAAATTTGAGTGTAAAAGTGAGATTTATATGACCACAAATTTAACTGTAGCAGCTGTAAGTGGGAAATGAGAGTTGTATTTTGCGAGATGTTTTGCAACAAAACAAACAGCGAAAAATGGAAAAGAGGTTTTACGACTTGCGATTTTGCGGCCTTTTGCGGGGAAACAAACAGGCCCAATAGGGTTTGTATTGTAAAACTTTATAAATAAATATTGTAACCTAGTCTGTAATAACACAAGGAAAATTAGAGGAAGTCAAAAAAGAGAAAGGTAAGTGACACTGCATAGAAAGAAGATATACTCTTGTAATCTTATGGGATTCAACGGAAAAGCGAATACTTTTGTGGGAATTAAGGAAAATATTAGATCTCTTGTACCAACTTTATTAATAAAATTTTATCAAGTTCTCTCCCTGTGGACCTAAGTTAATTGGGTCAAATCAAGTTAAATCATCGTATTCTTTTCTATTATTTTATTTTGATATTGCTAATTTGCTCTATAATAATTTTCTTTTACAAGTATCACATATTATCACAGTTCTGCAACGTCGATCACGGTCTTGGGCATGCACAATAGTTGCTATCATAATCCGATTGTTAGTGTGGTGTCAACAATTGGTATCAAAGCTGTCGTATCATAATAATTGGTATCAGGGCTAAAGGTTGATGAGAAGGCGATATGTCAAAAATTAAATTTTTGCGAGCAAGTTTGAGGTCGAGAAGTTCAATGGCTAAAAAAAACTTCGGTCTATAGTAAAAGATGTTGAAGGCATTGTTGGTGCAACAATATCTTCACAAAATCCTGCAAAGAAAGTCAGTAACACCTGTGGGGATATCAAATAAGAATTGGGAGAAGTTGGATTGAAAAGCGGCAAGCACGATCCAATCATATCTCGTAGACGAAATTATGTATAACGTGATGTATGAAAAAACGATTATGAGTTTGTGGTCAAAATTAAAATGTTATATATGACAAAAGAGCCTCTCCAAGAAGCCATACTTAAAGAAACAACTATATGAACTATGCATGAAGGAAGTGACAGCGGTGTTGGAGCATCTGAACTTCTTCAATAAGATTATCAATAGGTTATTGATTGTTGATGTGAAGATCGACGGGAGGACAAGGCGTTAATACTTCTCAGTTTGCTTTCACAGTCATACGATCATATCATAACCGCTATGCTCTACAAAAGAAAACTCTTATATTGGAAAAGGTGTAGCAACTTTATTATTAAGCGATATCGGAAAAATACCAAATCAAGATGAACAGGTGGTCATGGGAAAGAAAGGAAGAGAAAGAAAAAAGTCCAGGTTACACGAAGGCGTGTCACTTTTGTCCAAAGGAAGACACAGGAAGAAGGATTGTAAGCATCGACAAGCGTGATTGAAGAAGAAAGGGTAAGCTGTGGAGGCAGACGTAGTAATGAGCGGTATTGACACCAAAGTATTAATGGCTTCCTACGTTGAAAACAATACTTCTCAAGGTAAAAACTGGATATTTGATTTTACTAATGAAGTTCATGAATATTCCCATAAAAATATGTTCAACTTCTTGATTGCAAAGGAGGGAGGAACTGTCAAAATAGTGAATGGTTTGGCTTGCGAGATCATCAGCACTAAGACAATTAATATTACAGAAAGAGATGAGAAAATGCATGCTCTAAAGGCAGTCCAGTACGTCCCAGGGGCACGATACAATCTAATATCCATAAGGGTGTTTGACAAATAAAAATGTCAGATCCAAGTGCAATAAAGCGTCGCCACGGTTAGCCAAAGAGACATGATAATCCTATAAGAAGAGAAGTGTGTAGGGATATACAAGCTGAAAGAAGAAAACTCAGATCAAGGTTAAGTTTCAATGACAAGCTTGAAAGGGAGCTCATCGCGAGGTGGAGTTTTAAGGAAGACTGCGATGAGACATGAACGTGATCAAAATATTGTAAGAAAGAGAAAGAACGCATTCGGACAAATCCCAAGATTGGGCTTGGCGGTGAATCAGCCAAAGATCCCAGGGAGGGGGCAAGAATAAAAGCTTTATGGTACGATTACAATCAAGAAAATAATCAAGGTACAATTTCAAACTTTCCAAAGTGTCTTTCTAAGGCTTGAATAATAAGTTAAGGCGAAAATTGTTGAAATTTTACCTTATTTTCAAGAGGAAATGATGATCAAAGAAGATCCAAATTAAAATTAGAGAAGAAGAAGAAATTGTAAAAGAAGCATATCAAGAAATAGTAGGGCAGTCGACAAGAATGTCGACTGCATAGAAAGGGCTGTCAACAATCCTGTTGAAAGCACTCAATAGAGAGGCAACCCAGTTTAAATTTTCGACAGGCCTTCAGGCTCGTTGACAGTCTTAGCTGTCCCATCGACAGCCAGCAGCCCAAAAATGATTCAAGTTTTCTTTTTTGAGCGCGTTCTGATTCCTTTTATGATGGAGTTTAAATAGGAATCAATTCATATTCAATAAAAATTTGTTTTTAAAGTTTAAATGGTCTAGAATTTTTCTAGATCAAGAAAATCAACTCCTATAAGGATCGATCAAGTTCTTCAAGCATCCGATGATCAAGATTATCTCATAGTCCTAATAAGATTTGTATTGTAAAACTCTATAAATAAAAATTGTAATATAGTTTGTAACAACACAAGAAAAATTAGAGGAAGCTAAGAAAAAGAGAGGTAAGTGATGGTGCATAGAGAGAAGTTATACTCTTATAATCTTGTGGGATTTAAGGAGAAGATGAATACTCTTGTGGGAATTAAGGGGAATGTTAGATCTCTTGTACCAACTTTATTAATAAAACTCTCCCAATTTCTCTCCCATGTACGCATGCTAAGTTTGGGCCGAACCATATTAAATCCTCGTGTTCTTTTCTATTCTTTTATTTTGGTATTACTAGTTTGCTTTATAATAGTTTTCTTTTATAAGTATTAGATATTGTCACGTTTTGCAACGTCGATCACAGTTTTGAGCATGCACAACAGTTGATATCATAATCTAATTACTGATGTGGTCTCAATAATTAGTAGGAGAGCTGTCGTGTCACAACATTGAGAAACCATTTATTTGCAGCAGAAGAAATATAGTATATCAAAGTTTATTCTTCATTTATGCTATTTATTTCTTTAAACTTTATACTTAGTGATCTTAGATAAGTTTTTAAGTTTGAATGATCACCAAGGGAGCTAAATGTTTTTCCTTTTCCATAGGCAAAATGAAAAAAAATTCATAAAAGGATTTGTTACACCAAATCCCAGAAACAGACTCCCCTTAAAAAAAAAAAAAAAAAAAAAAAAAAAAAAAAAAAAAAAAAAAAAAAAAAAATCCAAAAACAGACAAATCGATTAAGGTATAAGCTCAAAATTTAGAAAAAGAGACAAGAAGAAGACACAGATTTATATTGCTCTGCTTCTAGGCTCCATCAAGTAGTGAAGAACAGAGCAAAGATTTACTAACTCAATTGTGAGGAGTAAAATGATGATGGGGATTTCTCCCAAACCTTATTCCTGAAGTAAAGCTAACCTCTCGAAAAGAGCAGTTGCCTTCTCTCACATGACAAAACCAAGCCCACCATTGATCTCCACTAAATCTGCCCATCAAATTCATCGCTGTTCATCAATGGATTTGGGCATAGAATTCAAGATACAAACAACAGAACCATATAATCAGAAGAGATTAACTGATATTTGTTCAAGAATCATAAGACGTGATATGAGTCCGAGGTTTCCACACAACTAGGACGAGTATTTTCTCAACCACGTAGGAGATTGAATCAATTATGTGTTGAGATTTGGGTCGAACAAATAGTCCCACATCGGCTAGACGTGGGGATGATCTTAGATTTATAAGGATTTGGGCAACTCCACTTAATAGACTTGGTGCTCCGAGTCCTTCAATTGGTATCAAAGCCATGACCTGAATTAATCGTGGGCTTGCCCACCCCACTGGCCCATCCTGAATTGGAAGGGACCAAATCATAATTTTGCTTCAAGTTAGTAGGACTCTGAGGGATTTTTTTTTTTTGTTTTTTGAGTGAAATCTTCGAGTAGAAAATACGTAGGCATCCATAAGAATGCCTGGAGAAGGGCAGAAATTTTAGTTTCATAACATTATAAAAGCATTTACTCAAAAAAAATAATAATAATAATAACTTTATAAAAGCAACATAGAATTTTCGAAAATTTTAATTTAATTTCTAATGGTGCCATAAGCCCATCACAACTAACAGTCTAAGCATAACGAAACAAAACGCAGCAAGAATAATATTGGCAGGTGCAATTACATCAGCTATACAACATGAATTAAAATTTTAAAAAATCACAATTACGCTTGCAAGAGGAAACACTAATTGAATCAAATAAAATGCCTGGACTTAAAAGTAAAGCATGGGACACAATAAACTCATATATGTTAGTATATCTGTGGCGGTCGAAACCGATCGAAGGAAGAGGGAGGAGGAGGAAAGAGGAGGGATGAGGGGAGAGATGCGGGCGGCAACGGTGACGAGCAGGTGCTGCTCTCTCGCGCTCTCTCTCGGAATGAAGATGGACCGACGCGCATTTTTTGTGAAGGAGTCAGAAAACCTCGCTATGCTCGGTTTTGATAAAAATCTTAAGAAATTTTAAAAGATAAAAGAAATTACAAGCAATACCATGAAGCAAGCATCGGCATCAAAGAGAGTCATCAAACAGCCTTCTAAATTCAGAGTCACCTTGCAGTCTACAAGCCCAATCATAGATTCAAAGCAAACCAACACAATCCACCAAATCCAAAAACCAAATGAAACTTCTCTTAAAAAAAAGGTAAAAACATCATCAAATTTGAAAAAGACAATCCCTGAGATCTAAATCACATACCAATTAGAGCCCTGCCCCCAACTTTCAGCATTGCCTTTTTCAGGGAAACTAGCCATGGGTTTTGTTTCTGTGCTCCAAGTGAGGGAGAAAAATGAGGGAGCTTGGTATGCTTAATTATGATGAAAAGCAGAGGTTGGGGGAGAGGTCAGTGCTCAGTAGTGGCACAGAAAGGGGTATGGAGATAGAGAAAATAAAGAAAAGGATATGACAATGAGTTCTCTTTTATATATCAAAAGAGCTACCTTTAAGAAAAAAAAGAAATTAAAACACACACATATACTGTACATGGAGATTGAGATATCTGAGAGCTTTTATAGGATATGATACAATATAGTATATTGTGTATAAATAAATAAAAGAAGGGGTGGCATTAAAGTGAGCATACAGAGCCCAGAGAGGGGGACCAGTGAATGATTAGTTAACTAGCACTGGACACAGCAGTGAGGGGAGTCACCCATCATGCATGTTTGCATTTGCATTTAATTTTGGCTTGTCCTTTGCACCCAGCAGCACCATGCAAAGCACTGCACTTTTCATTTCAAGCTGCCTTTTTGTTTGTATTTTGCATTTTTCACACCTTTTAGCCCTGTTTTTTTTTAGAAATAATAGGATTCGTGGGCAGCAGACCACCTGACCTGGCTATCACAAATGGCAGCTGAGTAGTGGGAAAGAGAGGATGAGTTGGCAAAATTTATTATCCCCATCTCGAAGGTGCGTCCCCTTCCGTCTCTTTCTCATCATTTCTCAACAAAAGTCTCGATAGCTCTTAAAAATATAGCGACAGCTAGCGATTCAAAATCTATTAAAATTGTAAACTAGTGAAGAAAAAAGAAAAAAAAAAGATCTAGAGAAAAAAAGAGGGTAAAAAAAGAAAAGGATGAAGTATATTATCTTTTTTTTCTCCTATTTTCTTTGTATGCATTTCTTAGAACTGTCGGAACTTTGTCAATTGTTCCATATCGATGCATTGGTGCCAAATGTAATTTTAATTTTTTGCTTTCTTCAATTTGTTGTTTGTAAGCAAGTTTGTGAATTTAAGAGCTCAATTATTGTGTTCTGTTTGTATGTACAATCATCTAATGCATGATTTATAACAAAAGTCCCATTGCACATGATCTATTTGTAATTATTGTTGAACGAGTTTTTTTTGCCAAAAATACCACCAAAAACTTCAAGAAATACAATTGGTTTATGTACATTAGGCTCCCAATTGAAGGTAGTAGTATTATGATGTTATCATATCGACATTAGCAACCATATCTCCCTCCATATTCAAGACTGTAGAAAAAAAATGGCACATGTTGAGGAATTACAAGATCCCATTTAGCAACCATCTCACACTCTCAAAGTTCATCCCATTCTACATTGAAGCTTGGAGTTGTTGGAGGAGACTTCACATGTTCATAATAACATTACAAATCACTAATCATTGTAACATTTTTATAACTAGTGAATAACAACAAAAGATTTCTTAGTAGCAATTCCTTGATCTCTCAAAAGTCAACAAAAATTAAAAAAAAAAGAAAAGAAAAGAAAAAGAGAACAAGGAGTCGCTTTGTTTCCAAAGCCCCAACGGATTCTTCTCTTAAAAAAGATCAGTTTTATATGGAAGATTTGAAAGATCAACATCTTTTACATTTTAAACTCCCTACAAATGAAGTAACAACATTAATATAATAAAAGTGGTTTATTATGTGATAATAGAAAAACCATAAAAATATACATTTATGTAGCTGAGGAATGCCAAAAATTATAGGGTTTGCTTCTATCCCCATGTGATAACTAATTGGCAAGGTAAGTGGCTTCTGGTAACAACCCTCCTTCTCAAGAGGGATGTCTCAAGTTCATTTCCCGCGGTTGTCGAACGGGAAATTTAACTTGGATAATTATTGCTGGGTGTGCGTGTGTAGGCTTGAGGGTGATCTCTACCTTCTTTCTTAAAAAACACTAATTGGCAAGGGGGAGATAATTTTAGGCTTTTAGTATACCACCAACTATAAGTCGCACTCCCAATTGGCCACATGTTGAGAAGTTAGACCGACTTATTCCTATAAATATTTGCATCTTTTAATTCTCAAAGAATTTTGCATTACAAGTTATGAGATATAACATAATGTAAAGAAAGATGGATCAATACCGATGCTTTCGTCTTTCCTTTTGTTCTAGCAAGCATGTCCCCTTGTGCATTATATTATGAGCTTTCCTCAGAAACCTATGCATACAAAAGCACAATACTAACTAGAACTTCACACATAAAAATTTAGTAGTGTTGTTTGATATTAATTAAGGTTCAAAATAGCTTTTCATTTTTGGCTTTGACAACTCTATCCATAAATTGTAGCATTCTTTTTTCTGTTGGTCGTCCCTTTCTTTTCACTAAAAAGGGATCTTGAACTTCAACATCTTCATGTTTAGGAACTTCACTATCAATTCTATTTTAACTTATTTTAATTTGAGATGACATAGAAATAGCTTGCTCATTGGGACATGCATGATCCTCAAGTTTCACCAATGCTTCACACAAAATGTTTTTGGCATGCTCATAATTTTCTTTAGATGTTGAAGTATGATCTGCATATTTATGGAATAGCTTGTCTTTGTTGTCATAACGCTCAATTGGTCCATTGGGTTCTGCGTCATTAGAAATCTTGCTTGAGAGTGTGCTCGCTTAAAGTCCTACCTCCAACGGTCAAGAATATACTTGGATGGAATCTTGTCAACATCTTGATGAGTAAGCACTCACATTGCATACCTACATATAATGCCTCTGAATTGGAAAGAATGACAAATGCTATTTGCCTATTGTTCCTCTGTTGATAGATGACTTCAAAAAATTTTACTTTCAATTTTTTTTATCTTTTCTTTTAATTCTCTCCTTGACTTCAGAAGCATTGTTTAGTCCTTCTACTTGAATTAATGAAGGGCTACAATTTGTTAGAGGTATTAATGACAACACGTGACTCATGTGAAGCATGTGATTCATGTGAAATAAACCCCTTATGAAATTAATCAAATCCTAAAATATCTCCATGAGTATAGGAACACATGAATGAAGAAGAAGGAGAAAAACACTTATTTGTGCAATGACAATATATCACTAGTTATGGTTCTTGGTTGTATACACACACATATATTTGTCACATTTTTACACTGATTTAGGAGAAACAATAGAAAACATTAATTGAGAGAGAGAGAGAATGAGAAACGCATAGTGCATGAGTCCCATAAGTTTCATGTGTTCTTATAATCATGAAGAGATTTTAGAATATGATCATGAGTCAATGTATTCCTATAATCATGAAGAGATTTTAAAATCTGATTGGTTGCATGAGGGCACGGATCACATGTTTCACACGAGTCACGTGTTATCATTGATATCTCTAACACAATTCACCAAAGCCATTATCTCATCTCAAAACTTTTTAAAATAGCAATTATTTATAGTTTGCTTAAACTTGCTCCTCCATGCCTAATTCTGACATCAACTTTGGGCTCTTGTTCCTAGAATCAAAATCCGCAAGTGCCTCATTTTCATATTTTTCATGTAAAGCCCTTTTATACTTAGTAACAAATTGCTTCAAAGAGGTCTTTGAGTGTACATATCATTCATGCTTTTGGTACGTTGTGTAGAAGATAATTTCCGCTCAAAATATATGCTTCACAAACACTGGACCCCAAGAGTTCTTCATACAATCAATTAAGCCATTCACTGTGTTCAAGTGTGCAAGACTCGATCATCTTTTTCCAATATTCTGCAAACTCATCAACTCTCAGAGAGTCATATACGGCTTTTATCATTGTTTTCTTAGTGATTATTGCATTCGGAGCATGACCAGCCGTGCATGACACCCATGCCTGGCGTGTTTGGTTGCAAGGAAGTGAGCGGAAGAAAAGAAATGGGGAAGTATAATTGCTCACTTTCCTATCTATCCAAACACCGAAAAGGAAAAAAAGAAAACTCCTTTTTCGTTTTTCTACTCTCTTTTACACAACCATTTCCTCACTTCTAGAGTGCTACAGTTAATTTTGTGGTCATGTAAATCTCATTTGTAATAAGTTGTAGTATAAAACAGTTAATTTTTTTGACATGTAAATCTCACTTGCATTCTAATTACAGTCCATTTTTTATTTTTCTTAATTAATTTTTATTTTAATATTATTTTGCGATCAATTTTGTAGTCAACTTTTCCACTTCCACTTTTCATTACCATCCAAACACCGGAAATGACATAACATTTTTCAAACCACACTTCCCAACAACATCCAAACACCGGAAAACTTACTAACCAATTCTCAAGTTTCAAAGAGAACTATTACCACTTCCTCACTTCCTCACTTCCACCCTTAACCAAACAGGCTAACCAAGGAAAAGAGTCCCTTATTTTCTCTTGAAAATAAGCCACAACCAAGAAGTATTGATTGGACATGATGGTTAACTCCAACAAATGGAGCGAAAGGCATCTCGTACTTGTTAGTCAAATATGTTGAATCAAAGGTAATAACATCGTCAAAATATTTATAAGCTTCTCTTGATCTACCATTGGCCCAAAATACATTCATTAGACGACCTTCGTCGTCTAAATGCATCAAAGAGAAAAATTTCGGATATTGAGTTTGTATATGCATGAAATATTGATGGAGGGTTTCCGCTTTACCTTTACCAAGCTTACGCTTAATTTTTGCCAACATAATTCTATTTTCTTTCTCACAAAATTTCAGTTCTTCATTTCCATCACCTTCTACAACAAGGAAATCATATCACTTCTGAATTGGAAATCCGGCTATGTCGCTATACTCAAGTTGCTTTTTTGACTCTTTCCAATAAGTTTTTCTATGACCGAGAGAACCTCACTTGACTTGTGTTATGTAAAATAATTCATTTTTCTCTAACTTCACGTCATTGTTTTAAATATCGGCCGATATACCGGCATATCGGTTGAGATACCAGTATTTTATTCAAAACGATACGATAAGTATAAAAATTTACCGGATATCGTTTTGGACCGATATTGGCCGATATATTGCCACGTGGCCGATATATCGACTGATATCCGAGATGAAATATCTGATATATCGGCCCTTATAGGTACTTATTTGAATAATAATTATTATTTTTTTCTTGAGAGATTGTTTTATTTTATTCTATGTTTATTATGATATTTCAATAATGTTTTTATATGATGTTTGGATAATAACTTATTTCTTTTAATAATGTCTTATATGTATTTACTATTGATATATCAACCCGTATTTAGTACCATATCACGGTATATCACCCGGTATCTGGTACATAATTTTGCCGACTGGTATATCACCGATATCCGATATTTAAAACACTGCTTCACACACATATGAGCTTGGCAATTAATTTTTGCCCAAAAGTCTTGAACGAAATTTATTTGTTGTAGTTTCTTAGGGTTTACCTTCTTTCATGACAAAACAAAAGGGACAAGCTTTTTGTCCTCATTGTAATATGATCTTCTAATTTTTATTCCAAAACTCAAGTGCCTTCCATGTTCTTTACAAAACTCACATGTCTCCTCAAAAGACTTGAATCTCATACCCACTCTCGGTGCTTTGCCCTTCTCCATTCTTGCCTGACCTTTACTTGTTGACTCTTCATGACAAGAATCAATCGTCATTTCCTATTAAAAATATTAACCAAGTTAGTCAAAAAGAATTAATTTCATTACATGCAAGAAAATGTCTCAAGGCATAATAACAAACACGTTGTCTGCAAAATAAATCCACAAGCGTGACATAACTTAAATTCAGAAAACTTTGACATATGAACAAGTTGAGAGAGATTTGCACCAAAATATGAACTATAAAATTTCACATTTACTTGGATCTTGAAGAGGAGGAAGGAGTTAATGGCGATAATAAATTATGAGAGATTTACTCTCCCATGGTTGGATCTTGAAGAGGATGAAGGAGTTAATGGGGTAATAAATTTTGCCAACTCATTCTCTCTTACTGTCCCGTTCATTAAAATAGTAATTCTGATCCAACTCAGCTGCCATATGTGATAGTCAGGTCATGTGGTCTGCTGACCACTGGTCTCTCTATCTTTTCTCCTATGTTTTAAAGTGCCAGTTCTGTTCAATATAGGGGCTGTTTAGTTGCAAGGAAGTGGGCGGAAGTAAGGAAAAAGAGAAGCATAATTGCTCACTTCCCTGTCTAGCCAAACATCAGAAAAGGAAAATAAGAAAACCCCTTTTCCTTTTCTCTTTTCTCTTTTACACAATCATTTTCTCACTTTCAGAGTGCTATAGTTAATTTTGTGGTGATGTAAATCTCATTTGTAATAAGTTGTAGTACAAAACAGTTAATTTTTTGATCATGTAAATCTCACTTACATTCTAATTACAGTCGATTTTTTATTTTTTTAATTAATTTTTATTTTAATATTATTTTATGGTCAACTTTGTGGTCAACTCTTTCACTTCTACTTTCACATTACTATCCAAACACCGGAAAAGACAAAACATTTTCCAAACCACACTTCCCAACAACATCCAAACACCGAAAAACTTACTAACCAATTCCCAAGTTCCAAAAAGAATTATTATCACTTCTTCAATTCCTCACTTCCTCACTTCCACCCTTAACCAAACAGGCCCATAAAGACAAATAGAACGAGTGGGGGGATTCCTATTCATATTTAGGCCTGTCAATGGGTCGGGTCCAGACCCGGACCAACTTGGGCCCGACCCGATTAAGTGGGTATGGAAAGGGTTACTCTGAACCCATACCCGTTTACCCGTATACCCGTATACCCGAGTATTAAATGAGATGGGTCTGATTTTACTTGAACCAGACCCAATTACCCATTTACCAATTTCAAAACATAAATATAAATAATACTAATAGAATTAAAACCTTCTCAAGACTCTATCAGTAAATGATCCATTTGTGCTTTAAATATTGAAAACTGTTGGTTGATTAGTGGGTGATTCTATTGTTTTGTTTTCCCAAATAAATTTGGGGGCCTTGCTTTAAATTTTTTCTTTATTAGAGTCTTTCATCGAAATTTTCCCTCCGCCTCTTACACCTGGTTGCATTTCATCTTTTATTGATATTAAAACATGCTTTCTTTCTCTTTACAAAATTTTTTCCCTCTCTTCATGTATTTTTGTTACTGCATTTGTTTATGTTTTTTTTGTTATGGGTCTGGGTAAACGGGTCTGGACCAGCGGGTACAGCGGGTCCGGGTATGAAAACCCACCTTCTAGACTCGCGGGTAAACGAGACGGGTATGGTACCCTTTAGGTAAACGGGTCCGGGTATGGTACCACCTGTACCGCCCCGAACCCTACCCATTGACAGGCCTATTCATATTTGTTGGAATTGAAGAATATATATATGAATCTTCGAGATGAATTATGGCGAGATCCGTTGATTGAATCAACTGGATGATAGTTGGAGTGTGTTCTCCTTCCATTGGTGATGAACGTGGTATATTCACATGTTCAATTCCGACTTCGAATGAATGAGATATTCAATTCCAAAGATTGCCTAATTCAAAGCCAAATGGGACTAAAGTTAGCTACAAGCATTTAGTCCCACATTGGCCATGGGATGGAAGCTTGTGGTGTATAAATAGAGAAAATTGAGAACAAAGGGCGTGCCCTTTGGGTACTTGGAGTTTTCGCACGCGAAAAGGAGGGAACTATGCGCGCACGTGCGCGCGCGCCGCCGCCGGCCGGCGCCGCCGCCGGGTCGGGTCGGGCACGGGCTCGGGCTTGGGCCTGAGTTCGGGTTCCCTACCTGGACTGGTTCTTTTCGAATCGGGTCTCAGGGTATGGGCCGAACAGATCCGCTCCACTACCCAATCCGCTCCAGCCCGCCAACGGGTGTCCGCGCGAACAGATCCGCCCGCCAACGGATGTCTGCGAGCGGATCCGAACCGTTCGCCAACCGCTGTCGGAAAACCGACCGTGCGGTTGGGCGGTTGAACGGTTGCGACGGTTCTGTCCGAACCGTCGCAACTGTTGACTTTTGGCGGACGAGAATACCCTTCCGGAGCGCTATAAATAGCGCTCCAGAGGTTCATTCTCAGACACACCAAAATTAGAAAGATCTCTCTCTCTAAAGTTCTGAAGTGAATTTCTGAACTGGGCTTCCAGCGTGAAAGCGATTTCCAGCGTGAAGTGGGAATCCGAAGCGACTTCCAAAAAGGAGATTCTGCAAAATTGTTCTGAAAGAGGAATCAGAAAATTCAACAGATTCTTTTATAAGAATTGTTGTCTGAATCTGGTACTTCTGAAGAAAGATATTCTTCTACCTTCCTTTGTCCTCAACAGTGGGTGCTCCTCTAGAGAGTAAAGGCAAATATTCGTTTGAAATTTGTCCTTGTACCGCTGCTTCAAAGATCCTGTGAAGGTACTGGTTGACTACGGTTCGACCGTACGGTGATTTGGTAGTGCTATCCAAATACCGTGAAAGAGTGTTGTATCTTGGGAGACCAGCGTCCATTATCCCGTTAGCACCGATGCGGGGGACGTAATTGTCTTAAGGAGATTCGCTTTAAGCGTACCTCACTCTAAATACTGTATAAGTGGATTAAGTCCTTTATACAGGGGATATACTTTACAGTATATCGAGACTGACTTAGATTCAGTCTAATTGGTGCTTTAACCAAGGAAGGAAATTGAAAGGTGGTTCTTAAATTAAGGAACGTTCTATTGAACGAAAAACCTCCCACCTGATATTTGCCGACCTGGCCAATTAGATTGTTGATATCTCAGTAATCTTGATTAGTTGTCAGATTGATTCTTGTCTTTATGTAGACGATATGTTGATACTTGGGACTAATATTGAAATTATTAAGTCCACTAAACGAATGTTATCCAACAGTTTTGATATGAAGGATCTGGGGATTGCTGATGTAATTTTAGGAATTAAAATTACTAGAACACCAGATGGAATCAGTCTATCTCAATCTCACTATGTGGATAAGATGATAGAAAGATTCAAGGATCATGGGATAAAAGAGAATACAAATCCTTTTCTCCCACATGTCCATCTTCATAAGAATACAAGAACTGGAATACGCCAGTTGGAGTATTCTCAGATTATCGGGAGTCTAATGTATTTGATGAATTGCACTAGACCCGATATTGCTTACGCTGTAAGCAAGTTAAGTAGATACACTAGCAATCCTAGTGATCTACATTGGACCGCTCTACTACGAGTATTGGGTTACGTATCACATACCAAGGAATATGCCTTGAGATATGGACAGTATCCACCTGTTCTGGAAGGATACAGTGATGCTAATTGGATTGCAGATTCTGAGGAATCAAAATCAATTAGCGGATACGTATTTACTCTAGCAGGAGCAGCGGTATCATGGAAGTCTTCTAAGCAAACATATATTGCCCGTTCCACTATGGAATCGGAATTCATAGCCTTAGATAAGGCTGGAGAAGAAGCAGAATGGCTTCGACAATTCTTAGAAGATATACCATTATGGCAAAAGCCAGTGCCCGCTATATGTATACATTGCGATAATCAAGCAGCTATATCTAGGGCACAAAATGTTATATACAATGGTAAGTCTAGACATATTCGTCGTAGACATAATACCGTGAAGCAGTTGCTCTCAAATGGAATTATCTCTATTGACTTTGTATCGTCAAAGGATAATTTAGCGGATCCGCTTACTAAAGGTTTAAGTGGAGAGCGTATAAACTGCGCATCGAGGGGAATGGGTTTAAAAGCCTAACCTTACCGAGTCAGCTTAATGGAAACCTCACTTAGCGACTGGAGATCCCACGGACTAAGTTCAAGAGGAAAAACTAGTTATGATTGACTCAGCAAGTAAGCACTTGGGAGCTTGACTCCAATCCATTCCTATGGTGCACATAAGTGCTTTTCTACAAGTGGGTTAAGGATAATCTTAACGCTTTTAATGATGCCTATATCTTGTTTCTAAACAAGTGGAGTAGAGTAGACTACTCTTAATAGGTCCATCACCTATGTGAGTATAGAGTTCGGTCGGCTCTTTGAGAATTTCTATGGAGGCTGTTATTCCCTAAAGATACTCTCTGAAACTAAGAATGTCCAGGGCCAAAACGGACACAACCGAGAACCAAAGTTGATTTGAAAAGTCACTGTGTGAAGCTTATTGACTTGGCTTACACTAACGGCTAACAGTTCAAGACCTAGTTCACTGATTAGCCAGTAAGTCCGATAAAGTTTTCACTATGGAAGGTTCAAGACCTAATTCACCTATCCTTATGCAGTTTCTTTTCTCAAGTACCTTTCACAATAGAGTCAGTCTCTTTGTGTGTCATTTCCTTGAATTCTCCATTCATTGTGGGGGATTGTTGGAATTGAAGAATATATATATGAATCTTCGAGATGAATTATGGCGAGATCCGTTGATCGAATCAACTGGATGATGGTTGGAGTGTGTTCTCCTTCCATTGGTGATGAACGTGGTATATTCACATGTTCAATTCCGACTTCGAATGAATAAGATATTCAAGTCCAAAGATTGCCTAATTCAAAGCCAAATGGGACTAAAGTTAGCTACAAGCATTTAGTCCCACATTGGCCATGGGATGGAAGCCTATGGTGTATAAATAGAGAAAATTGAGAATAAAGGGCGTGCCCTTTGGGTACTTGGAGTTTTCGCGCGCGAAAAGGAGGGAACTATGGGCGCACGTGCGCGCGCGCGCCGCCGCTGGCGGCGGCCGGCCGGCCGCCCGTGGCCGGGGCCGGGGCCGGGCCGGGTCGGGCTCGGGCTTGGGCTCGGGCTTGGGCCTGAGTTCGGGTTCCCTACCTGGACTGGTTCTTTTTGAATCGGGTCTCAGGGTATGGGCCGAACATATCCGCTCCACTACCCAATCCGCTCCAGCCCGCCAACGGGTGTCCGCGCGAACAGATCCGCCCGCCAACGGATGTCTGCGAGCGGATCCGAACCGTTCGCCAACCGCTGTCGGAAAACCGACCGTGCGGTTGGGCGGTTGAACGGTTGCGACGGTTCTGTCCGAACCGTCGCAACTGTTGACTTTTAGCGGACGAGAATACCCTTCCGGAGCGCTATAAATAGCGCTCCAGAGGTTCATTCTCAGACACACCAAAATTAGAAAGATCTCTCTCTCTCTCTAAAGTTCTGAAGTGAATTTCTGAACTGGGCTTCCAGCGTGAAAGCGATTTCCAGGGTGAAGTGGGAATCCGAAGCGACTTCCAAAAAGGAGATTCTGCAAAATTGTTCTGAAAGAGGAATCAGAAAATTTAACAGATTCTTTTATAAGAATTGTTGTCTGAATCTGGTACTTCTGAAGAAAGATATTCTTCTACCTTCCTTCGTCCTCAACAGTGGGTGCTCCTACAGAGAGTAAAGGCAAATATTCGTTTGAAATTTGTCCTTATACCGCTGCTTCAAAGATCCTGTGAAGGTACTGGTTGACTACGGTTCGACCGTACGGTGATTTGGTAGTGCTATCCAAATACCGTGAAAGAGTGTTGTATCTTGGGAGACCAGCGTCCATTATCCCGTTAGCACCGGTGCGGGGGACGTAATTGTCTTAAGGAGATTCGCTTTAAGCGTACTTCACTCTAAATACTGTATAAGTGGATTAAGTCCTTTATACAGGGGATATACTTTACAGTATATCGAGACTGACTTAGATTCAGTCTAATTGGTGCTTTAATCAAGGAAGAAAATTGAAAGGTGGTTCTTAAATTAAGGAACGTTCTATTGAACGGAAAACCTCCCACCTGATATTTGCCGACCTGGCCAATTAGATTGTTGATATCTGTAACACCCCGTTCCCGGAATACGTGCTTAGTTGCGTATTCGTATTTTCTGATCGTATTTTTTTAATTTACTTCCTATATTTGTTTTGTATTATAAATTATTTATATGAACGTTTTGTCTTGGATTTGGATTCGAGGACTCGGAGTCGGCCCTAGTCTGAACCGAGGGCCCGATCCTAGAGTATTGCTCGATTTGGACATTCCGGTATTCCGATTTGACCGATTTCAGTTTTAAACATCATTTTCCAATATTCTAGATTTTCTATGATTTTCTGGAATTTTCCTCAATTAAGTTGGGAATCTTCAAAACCGGTGTCGATCAGTGCCGCTGACCGATTCCCGGATTTTTAATTTACAAACGGATTGGAATTACTAGAAGGGCCTTTAGACATTATTTCTTAAAATCACATTTCCTATCTAAATACCTTTTTCTGAGAATTTTATGAATTTATGAAAATTCCACCGGATTCGGTATCGGCAGTATCGCTGGTTGATTCCAGGATTTTTAGTTTACAATCGGGATCGAATTTCTGAATTTCGCTTTCACTTTACTTCTTAAAATCATATTTTCTACTTTAATACATTTTCTGGGATTTTCGGAATTTATCAAAATCTGGCCGACCCGGTGTAGACCGGTATCGGCGATTGACTTCCGGATTTTTAATTTGAAACGGGATTTTATTTTGGAAAACCGATTTCATATTATTCCTCAGGATGACGTTTTCTACCTCCGGGTATTTTTGGGGATTTTTCTGGAACAGTCGATATTTCGCGACCATATTATAATATTATTATTTAATCTATTCTTTTCTTTCTTTCTTTCCTTTTCCTTCCCTCCACTGATCCAGCCATTCCCCCACGTGGGAGACACCACTCCCCCCTCTCTCATTAATTCCCTCTCCCATCACCAATCACTATCACTCTCTTTCTCCTTTTCTTTTTCTTTTTCTTTCCTTTTTCTTTTCTTTCCTTCTTCACTTTTTCTCTCTTCTTCTTCTTCTTTTTCTTCTTCTCCATGATGGCCGACGCCCAAGCAAGCCACCACCGGAGCCACCACCGCCGGCCACCCTAGGCCGGCCACCACCCCTTCTTCCACAACTCCTCTCCACACCAACATCATCTTCAATCTCAACCAACCACCAACAACCTTCAATTTCCACCAAACCCATCCACAATCCACTTCCATCTTCTCCAAAATTCTCCCTCACCACCATCAAATTCTCCCCTTTAACTACTCCATCACCACCTCCTCCACCTCCTCCAACTTCCCAACACCACCAATCACCACCACAACTACCACAACCACCACCACCATCACCACCTCCATCAACTACAACAACAACAACAACCACCAAAGAAACCCACACCCTCCTCCTCCACCCGGGCGCGCGCGCGCCGCCCTTCACCCCGGCGGCGGCGCCGCCGCCGGCAGGCCGCCGGCGCCGGCCGTGGCCGGCCGGCCACCCCACTCCTCCTCCTTCTTCTTTTCATTTCTTTCTTTCTTTCTTCTTTTCTTTCTTTCCTTTTTCCTTTTCATTTCATTCCCTAAATAAAAAGATTCCCCTCTTTCCTAAAATACCCCCATCCTCTTTCTAAAACTACTTCCCTCTATTTACATCAATACCCCACTCCTTTAAATCCCAATTTTATTTCAAAATACACCTCATTTTCTCTCTCTTTTCCCTACAACTTTCTCTCTCTCTCTCTCTCTCTCTCTTCCTAGTTCCTTTTCCTGTTCGTCTTCTCCATTTGGAAATGACTCTTATCAGGGCCGGTACCCTCCTTTTGGATTGGGGCCGTGCTCTTCTTCGTCGGCAAGACTCAAGGGCCGGCCACTCCTTTTGGATTGGGGCCGCGTTCTTCTCCGTTGGCAAGACTTAGGGCCGGTACCCTCCTTTTGGATTGGGGCCGAACTTCCCTTCGTCGGGCGCAGCAAGGAATCTTGTCGGCGAGTGATTTTCCTCGCCAAGACTTTCCTAACGCGGATCTCACCCCGCGTCTAGGCAATCCCTTAACGCGCTCCGCGCGTTTCTGTATTGACGCGACGCAGAACCCACGTCCGCGTCCGCGTTTCCCTCGCGTCCGCACTTGAACGCAGATCCCGCGTTTGAGGCATCTATGCGACGCGAATCCCGCGTCTGCTATCCCGCATCTGCTATTTCCGCGTCTGGTACTTCTCGCGACGCGATCCCCGCGTCTGTGATTCCCGCATCTGCTATTCTTGCGACGCGAACCCCGCGTCTGCTATTCCCGCGTTTGTGATCCCCGTGTCTGTTATTCTCGCGACGCTAACTCCCGCGTCTGCAACCCTCGCGTCCCACTGTCAGGCCCGCGTCTCCCTGTGTCTCCTTCTCTCCCTATATTTATGTTATTATATTTATGGCGTGTGCGCGAGTTCCATGGATTCCATACTTTTCGGCTTTCCGGTGATTTAGGCGAGTGTTCTCGCTCTCGCCTCCATTTGGTTTCCCCGCTTCGTCGGGTCGACATGTATTTTATTCCATGTTTCTATGTACTTTGTATTGGGCTGAGTCCCTGTATTGTGTATGGCCGAGTGCCTATATCTGGACATATATTGCTCTGTGACGAATGCTTGTACTAGGGTAATTTACTTCTTGTACTCATACCATGCCTGTGATGTATTGTACTGTCTTATACCATACTTGGCTTCCGGACCCCTTCAACCTCCGGTCACTCACTATCTCGAAAGAGAGGTGATTGGGACTGGCAGGTCTCTCAGTTCAGCCTCCGGTCACTCACTGTCTCGAAAGAGGCGTGATTGGGATCGTCAGGTTTCTCAGCTCCGCCTGGTTATCATGATCAGCGTTCAGCGCTTTACCACTAGATTCGTCTAGGCGAGTTGCTGCCGGATTTACTGCTCGTACTTCAGTCGAGTCGTCCCGGTAACCTCGCCAGACGCTCCAGTGTTAAATACTGTTTGCTGTCTGTACTTCCAGCTTGCTCAGCTCCGCTTGTTTGTGCTCAGCTACTATTCTACCCCATGCCATTACTTCATGCCCGACACCTGTCTATACTACTTGTCGTTTTCATATTACTTTTAACACATGTATATCACCTGTCAGCTGATTGTTATCATCTAACACTTGACATGCTACTACTTGGCAAGACCCCTTGTTATGACATGACTTGCCACCGGATTATTATCAATCTCTTGGCATGACTGGTTACCTGTCTAATATCATCATCCTGTCATGCTATCACTTGGCACCCAGCATGATGTACTTGACCTGTGATTATCACATTTACGGGAACCCTGTCTTATTATCCTGTACCATGTACAGTGACCTGATATCCTGTATCATGATCAGTGACCTGTTATCCTGTATTATATACAGTGACCTGAACTCCTGAATTCCTGATCATGTCCTGCTCCTGTTATTCCCGTAAATTGATAATTAACCTAATAAATCATAAAAGGAACAACTTGCATCGGGTCGGGGGAAACATGCGGCTATCAATATGTGTTCGTGTTTACAGTGGTATTAGGCATGTTGTGCAACTAAAACTTCCGGTTTGACCTGTGGGCCTCCAGGCAACCGAGGGGAGTGCTGGCTCCCTCCTCCTGAATCATGATAAGGGCATACATAAGACCCTCCTGAATCGCCTTGCGGCAGGTTCCGTCACCAAGCAGCGGAACATCCTGGGCCGTGGTCCCGGGTATGTACGGGACCCACTGTAAACATAGTTCGTTGATACCCCCGCTGGTTTCCAATAACAACCTTGCTTTACTCGGATATGGATCTATGTGTGCTGGGACGCTAGTTCACATAGCTAGATATCAGGGTAAGACGAGTAATAATAAAGTGTCTAATAACTGGCTCTTTAAGTTATAAGTAGAGGTATGTGGAATGGGACGCATACTGAAGCCTGCAGCTTAAACGGCTATGAATCTGTGATATGCCTCACTATATTTGCTTGTCCTGGATTTTACATCGGATTTCCGGTTTTATGAGTATTATAGTATTAACTGCTCATGCTCTGCTCTATTCCTTGTATCCACCTGCCTCCTGCTTATTATCTTATCATGTCTTGAGTGCAGTCTGGTTGTATGTGCTTAGATTATGGTGACATAAGATAAGGGTATATATATGAGGGTTTCCTTGTTTGGATTATTCCTTCGACGTACTAGTCTTATGGAGCCGTGATCTGAAACCATACAATCAGATTTGCTCGCCCTCGGCTTTATTTGGTTTTATCACTATACCTGTGCTTACCCTTGCTCGCCACTTGGCTTTAGTATCACCACTCGCCTGGGGAGTTTTATCTGACTCCCCTGGATCCTCATGTCCAGGTCATGGAGCTTGGAGCTAGCCAGTGCACGGAACTTGTGGATTCTCCCAGTTGCTGATCAGAGTGGCGCAGCTGTAGCGTGGACCCCTAGCAGATCATTCCGAGCCCTATCCTTCCAGGCCCTGTGTGCCTCTCGAGTTTTCCTTTTGTAAACTCGTGAGTGCCCTTTTATACCGTTTACTCATGTACATCCCTTGTATTCTCGCAATTGCGCCATTCTGGTGATGTAATATTGTTGTAATATTGGATCACCTCTGGTGATAACTTTGTAATTGTACTCATATGTTGGAATGTATAATGCACCACTGCTTTCGTACTCTGATTCTTGCCTGTACTGATGCTTAGCGTATATACGTGAAGGTACTTCTGACTTGCGTATATACGTTGCAGTAATGTCTCCGTATCCGCCAGGATCGGGGCGTTACAATATCTCAGTAATCTTGATTAGTTGTCAGATCGATTCTTGTTAAGCAGAATACCCAACAATATTCCTATTCCTATCAGAAAAAAGTTCATGTTTTTAGAATAGGAGTGGTGGGGGAGGGGAAGAGGTTTGTGTTATGGTCACCAACAGGTAAAAGTAACTCCAGTTACTCCTCCTTTCTCTTGTTTGGGCCAGCATTGTCAGTACAGGAGCTTCTCTGCGCGCGCGGCGCGGAGAAAGCTATTGCATATTGCTCGATAGGAATGAGTGAAAAAAGCTGATCCATGTGCCTGATCCGGCGTAATTCTCTTTTGGTTCATGTAGCCTACCCCAAATACTTGGGATAAATAGCTTAGTTGTTGTTGTCGCGCGATTATTTCCTTTCTGTATTTAGTTTCCAACTCGGTTTTATACATGTGCATTGCACGCGTTGATGTAAAGTATCTTGGAGTAGGGAAGAACACCGAAGGCAGCAATTCTCTCTCCTGAGTCTTGTCTACAAATGAGTAATTCTCTTAACTCCATGTAAAATTTCTAGCAAAAGAACTCCAAATGGAATCCATCATTATCAAAGTTTGTCCAAAATGCATCTTTCAACTGTAATTTTTCTAATTTTGAAATAAAACGAATGCTTGGCTGGAACCACTCTTAAATATGTTGGAGAGAGGGAAATTTCTACTGAGGGAGTTGATCCGGACCGCGTCAAGGGATCGTCGAGGAAGTCGGCGACAAGAGACGACGGAAGAAACAGCAGAAAACAAGCAGCAGCAGCAGTTTCCAGGAGATCGGTCGACCGGTCCGGTCGACCGACGTGCACAGCGTGCACATTGGTCAGGCGGTCGACCGGTCCGGTCGACCGACAGGAAGACCCAACTTACGGGCAGAATCGGTCGACCGTCCCGGTCGACCGACCTGGAAGAAATCCAAATCCACAGTGAGAATCGGTCGACCGGAGCGGTCGACCGACCAGAAGGAAAAAGTCACAGGAAGGATCGGTCGACCGGACCGGTCGACCGATCGACGGGTTTGGGCAAAAATCTGCTGCTCCGCAAAATACAGAGCAGCGAGTATAAAGGCTGCTGGGTTGTTTTCTAGGGTTTCTAACCTGCGAAATTAGAAGGCTAAGAGTTCTCTTGTATTGAGAGAGGCTAAGAGCCATTGTAATCATCTTCCCTAATACAAAACTCTCCATTGATTGCCCCGAGGACGTAGGCACGTTGGCCGAACCTCGTTAGATTTGTGTTTTTGCGATTGCTTGTTCTTCGTGGATTGATTTCATTGTTTCTGTGATTGAGATCGATTGGATCCTCTATTGGTTGTTGTCTCCCGCGCACAACAAGTGGTATCAGAGCATCTAGGTTGCTCTTTGGGATTTCTGTAGATCCGGAAGCCTCGAGATCGGATCCGGTGGAGATCGTGTGTCGATCTCAGATCTGAGGTATTGGGTATTCGAGAGATCGTGTGTCGATCTCAGGAGGACTCAAGGAGGGCTTTTTGGATCGGTGGTGAAGTAGATCTGGAGAGAAACTCGATCTAGGGTTTCACGGGAGAGGTAAAAATCACATTTTTATCTCAGGAATAGATCTATTTTCAAGTTATTTGATCTTCCGCATAGTTAGAGGGTCAAGGAAAGAATCTCAATGGCAGAGGAAGTTGCTACTGTTAGAACAATGAATCACCCAAGGATTGAAGTTGTTAAGTTTAATGGAACTAACAATTTCGGGATGTGGAGGTGTGAGGTTATGGATGCACTGAATGCATCGAATCTCGAGGACACGCTCCTATTGGAGAGGAAGAAGAACACTACTACCGAGGAGGAATGGGCAAAGATGAATAGATCGGCATGTGGCTTGATTCGTTCATGCTTGACACAAGACATCAAATACCTTGTGCAACATGAGACGAGTGCAAAGAAACTGTGGGAAACCCTAGAAAAGAAGTACCTGACCAAGAGTGTGGAATCTCGGTTACAGCTTAAGAATAAGCTGTATCAGTTCAGGATGAAGAGGGGGAGCACAGTGAATGAGCACATAAACCGGTTCACGAAGCTTCTTACAGATTTGATAAACGTGGATGTCAAGGTAGAAGAGGAAGACAAGGCAGTCATTCTCCTGAACTCGCTCCCATCGGAGGAGTATGAGACATTCACCATGACGTTTATCAACGGTAGACAGACGTTGGACTACCATGAGGTGTCGTCTGCATTGATGAGCTATGAGACAAGGAAGAATGAGAGACATTCTGGTCAGTCAAGCTTAGTGGCGGAGGCATTGGAAGTAAGAGGCAGAAATTCATCAAGGAAGGGTAGAGAGATGGGTGGAAGATCGAGATCCAGGCCGGGATTCAAAGACCTCAAAAGGAATCAGTGCATTTTCTGTAGAGAAATTGGGCACTGGAAGGTAGATTGCCCAAAGTTCAAGGGGAAGAAGAAGGAGTCGAATGCTGAAGCAAATCTATCGAAGGTGACGAAGACTCAGAGGAGTAGTTCACAGACAGATGGAACAGATTCGGACTCGTCGGGATTCTCTTTTTCAGTCAGTTCTCCCAGTGTTAGTAACTCATGCAAAGATGAGTGGATTCTGGATTCAGGAACAACATACCATGCATGTCCAAACAGGAGCTGGTTCACCAGTTTTGAGAAGCTGGAAGGTTGCTCGGTGGTGATGGGTGATGATCACTCATGTAGCATGGAGGTGTTGGTACAATCCAAATCAGAATGTTTGATGGGATGGTTTGGGAGTTGACAGGTGTGAGGTATGTACCTCCGATGAAGAGAAATTTAATCTCTTTGGGAACTTTGGAAGCATCGGGCATGATGATATCGATTCGAGATGGCGATCTCAGGATGATCAAGGGCTCGATGGTTGTGATGAAGGGTGTCCGTCGAGGAAATCTATACTACTTGAAGGGTAGTACGAATACAGATCAGGTGGAGACTTCAAGTACAAAAGATGAGGTTGGCCTGGGGATCTGGCAGGAAAAAGCCGGACAAGAAGAAGAATCTTTGCGAACTCCTGCAAAGATGGAATCAGTAGAAGGTGCTGCTACCTGCAAGTCAGAAGGTGGACACAGGGTTCTGGACAAGAAGAAGGTGAGTTTCAGCACCAGTTCTCACCAAAAGGAAGGTCTTCTTGATCGTGTTCACGTGAGTGTATGGGGACCTGCTAAGACGGCATCGCTTGGAGGTCACAGGTACTTTGTCTCGGTAATTGATTGTTCATCTAGGCAGTTTTGGATATATCCGATGAGACAAAGGGGTGAAGCCCTAGATGTGTTGAGGAAGTGGAGCGGAGAATGGAGAGGCAGATAGGTAGGAGGATAAGGGAGCTTCATATTGGCAATGTTGGAAAAGACATTGACCGATTCCTACAGTTTGGCCAGAACACAGGAATTGCTACACACTTCTCAACAGGTACAGATGAGTAGGCTAAGGATGTGGTCCGTCCCTTGCTGGAGGAGGTTCGGAGGTTATTGTCCAATGAAGGATTGGACAAGTCGCTTTGGACTGAGGCGATTGAGTATGCTAGCCATCTCAAGAATCAAACGACTGCGATAGGAGGTAAAGCTCCACTGGAACATTGGTCTGGGAAAATAGCTCAATATCATGGTTTGCTGCGGGAATTTGGAAGTCCGGCTTACTTCAGTGCCAAGAATGGCAAGGTGAATCCGCAAGCAAGGAGGTTTGTTTTTTTGGGCGTCAAGGGAAACAGCTACAGGTTATGGGACCCCGAAGGCAAGAAGATCGTGATGAGCAGAAATGTCACTTTTGGAGAGACTTCAGGGTTGAAGTCCATCGTCTCTCAGCAGGTGGAGAGGACGAAGACCAAGGGAAGATCGCAGCGGGTGGAGGTTGATGCTACTCCATCATCTTCAGGTAGTTCGGCATCAGAGGAGACTTCATCGGAGGTGACACCGGGAGGAGTTCAAGATACCAAGGGAGATGCTGAACAGGTTGACGACATTGCAAAGGATGTCGAGTTGAGTGCAGCCATTGGAACCAAGGGGAGACCACATTCGTGGTTAAAGAAGGATGAATCTCAAGCTTGTGGACACGACAAGCTCAAGTTGAAGGCCGTTGCTCTCCATGATGGTCAGAGAAAGATTCATACAACTCAGTCTGATAGGTTCACTGCTGCAGGTAAAGGTACCATTATTCGAGCTTGATGAAGCTCATTTTAATGAACTACGGTTGGCTTGATCCCGTGGGCAGGGTACGTAGGCAGCCGTAAAGGCGCAGCCATTGGTGATGCAACTCTTATGAAGCTATGTTTGGGTTCTCGAGAAGGTGTTTGGAGCTTCACATAGAGGTGAAGAAGTGTGGTCAATGGAGCTTCACGTAGAGTTGGAGAGACTTCATGTAAAGGTGAAGAGACTTCATGTAGCAGTGAAGTGGTGTGGCCAGTTGGTCTTCACGTAGAGGTGAAGTGGTTGTGATCTCGAAGAACAGTTTTATCTTCCGGAGAGGAGATGTTGAGCTTGCATAAGGAGTGGTGTGCATCCAGTTTGAAGCCGATGATAGTTGGTGTGCTCTTTGCAGACTTGTTTGGACCGTCAGGGAAGACAGGTAGACTAGATAGAGCTGGTCAATTGGAGAGTCAGTGTTGACTCATGTGGAAGTCTTCATGAGGTCAGGAAGTTGCGAAGAAGGAGCCATGGTTGATGATCGGCGGGAGTAGAAATTCTCCTAAGGTGAAGTATAGGGAAGGCATATGTGTTGCATTCCAGTGGATAGCTGAGCTGAAGACTCCAAGCCGAGATCGTGTGTCGATTTCGCCAAGATCGTGTGTCGATTTTGCCAGGTGATAGACTGGGGTTCGTTGGATGTCGGCTCAGATTTTGGAATCTTCGCCGAGGTGGAGATTGTTGGAGAGAGGGAAATTTCTACTGAGGGAGTTGATCCGGACCGCGTCAAGGGATCGTCGAGGAAGTCGGCGACAAGAGACGACGGAAGAAACAGCAGAAAACAAGCAGCAGCAGCAGTTTCCAGGAGATCGGTCGACCGGTCCGGTCGACCGACGTGCACAGCGTGCACATTGGTCAGGCGGTCGACCGGTCCGGTCGACCGACAGGAAGACCCAACTTACGGGCAGAATCGGTCGACCGTCCCGGTCGACCGACCTGGAAGAAATCCAAATCCACAGTGAGAATCGGTCGACCGGAGCGGTCGACCGACCAGAAGGAAAAAGTCACAGGAAGGATCGGTCGACCGGACCGGTCGACCGATCGACGGGTTTGGGCAAAAATCTGCTGCTCCGCAAAATGCGGAGCAGCGAGTATAAAGGCTGCTGGGTTGTTTTCTAGGGTTTCTAACCTGCGAAATTAGAAGGCTAAGAGTTCTCTTGTATTGAGAGAGGGTAAGAGCCATTGTAATCATCTTCCCTAATACAAAACTCTCCATTGATTGCCCCGAGGACGTAGGCACGTTGGCCGAACCTCGTTAGATTTGTGTTTTTGCGAATGCTTGTTCTTCGTGGATTGATTTCATTGTTTCTGTGATTGAGATCGATTGGATCCTCTATTGGTTGTTGTCTCCCGCGCACAACAAAATATCCATCCTATTTCCTCAAAACACTCTCTTTTTCTAAACTATGTCATGGTTATATGAATCAAAATGCTACTTCTTTTTTGCCTTAATATGATAGCTAGAGATAGAGATAAAGTTGAATAAAAAATTGATAGGAAAAAACTGTTGTATCCTCCCTTTTGACACTTAAGTGATTAGAGCCATCTTGCTTTGGTTTATACCAGACCTCATATTGTATAAGTAGTGAAAGCAATCAGTAGGTACATGGAAAATCCAAATACCGATAATTTGACTGTTTCATTTGACATTAGTCTTCAATTCAAATACTTACTATAATGGTGATATATAGTGTCTTTTTGTTTTCATATTTTAATTTACTTCTACAAGCGTATTTAGTATCTTCTTTCGTTTAGTGTTTGGTTTCTATTAAGTTTCACAAGCAAAACTAACTATTAATTAACCACATGTTCCATGTATTCTTTCAGGATAACTTAGAATAATAACATACAAGAATAAGAATCTATATAGTTAAAATTCTTAGCTTAGGTGACACTGATATTTTTCAAATAAATGGACTATCTTGTATCTTGCTCTGGGCATGCAGAAAATAGGACCACCAACATGAACAAGTACTTGTTATTTATTAGACAACATACATTAGGAGCCAACAAGTCACATGACATGTTGTGTGTGACCCAACCCCCCCCCCCCCCCCCCCCCCGCCAACACACACACACACACACACCCACCCACCCACCCCCAAAAAATATATATATACAGGTGCTACATTATTTGATTAATTTGGCATATTTTCACAAAAATAATTACGCATCATATAATTTGCTAAGATCCAAAGACCTTACATCTTGGCAATGAACCATTTCAATAGAAGCAACTAAGATTTTGGTTTTTTTGATCTTTACATATGTATGCTTAAATTTTATTATTTAGTCATCATTATCTGAATGAAAAAAAATTAATAAGATAGGAATCCTAAATCTTTTGGCGTTGAGATAAGTACAAGAAGATTAAACAGCTCAACAAGGAAGTAGAAATACAAATTTATAATTGACATTTTGTGAACAATCATCAGTTTGTATAGCATGATGTGTGGATGTTTTAAGCAACCTGGTTGTGTTGTTGGGAGCAAGAGCAAAGTGAGGACCAACTCTTTTGAGAAGGAAGTGAGGACCAACTCAAGAATCATAGTGTTTTCTCTTTCAACATTGACTGTGTGGCTAGGCCTAGGAGGGGAAAATATGCCACAATGAACTAATCCACACTCTTTTAGAGTCTTTTCAAAGCAAGTTTCTTTTCACCATCCTTTTGGGATTTTTTATTTCGAGGAAGAGAGTTGGATTTGCTTTTTTCAGACATCACAGTCAAAAGAACAGCTAAAGGAAATCAGTCTAGTGTTTGATTTTTAGGAAAAATCAATAAACATCATTCTCTTTTTTTGTCTTTTATGGAAATCAAATCAGGGTTGAGACTTGAGAGTGTCACTGTGTCTGATTTATATTTAGGTATGTTCTAATATAATGGTGAATCTTGTTTTATAGCAAGAGAAGAACCCAAAATATTAGGATAATTCATGTAGGAAGAGACGAACATTTAGATGAAATGCAACAAGCTTACTTCGCTGAGTATACATTTATCGTCCACTGTCTATGAAATTATAAAATACCGTTTTGCTAGCTGTTTGAAGTATGTTTCAAGTTTTGAAGCTTTAACGCGACAGTTATCGATTGACAAAGACTTAAAAGAGTGACAAATGATAATACAAAACAAGACGTTATGCACAACTGCAGATTAAGACCACCTTTCAGACGGTAAAATGATGAATATTATACAAGCTTGAAACCTCCTCTCTCTCCTAATTTTGCCTCCTCTTCATTTTCTTCTTCTCCCTCATCGACTGAAGATCACTTGAGACCCCTCGCATCTCAAATCCTGATCCATTGTCGTCTATTCTGATACTGATTTGTGGAAGTAGGTAGGTCTCAAGCAGAAAGAACTATACCCGAAATACACTTAGCTGAAATACTTGGAACACATATAACTCAGAAGTTACATTTGAAAATGGGCTTACTAAGTTGATGGAAAATCAAATATGTTCAGGATTCATATGACTCACAAGAAGAAACCCCTCATGGAGTTTAATTTGAACACTTGACCATTTCTTTTCCCATTGTATGTTAAATCTATCTTTACTTTTTTGTTCATAATCATTTTAGCTATTAAAGTAGATTAGAGATACTATTCCTAACAGTCTAAATTTATGTAACTACTTATTGTCTTTTATTATTTGACAGAATGTGGGACAAAGCCTACTCCATAATTCATTTGTCATACTACCATTTTAACCACTCGAAAAGATACGAGACACCAAATCTATGCACTTTCTTCTTTTGTCTCGTAGATGAATAATTCATCTGTTTGTCGTACTACAAATTTTGCTTCTCTCTAATCAATTTTGAAGCCAGGGAGGTGGGGGACCGTACAATTGGAGCCAAGGGCTAATTGAGGAGCAGGGGATCTTAGCATAGGAATGTGCCCTTGGCCATGGGGGAACCTTCGAGCAGCTAGAGTTCATCATGTCAACACAAACACTACAGTGTCCTAGTTAGCTGATCATTGATGCGGATCCTGTTGTGAATTCAGGGGAGGACGCCCCCACGATCGGATCGACTGGGGCGGCGCAGCGGAAATTAACCACAGGATCTACTTAGACAATGTGAAGAAGAGAAAAAATAGACAGAAAGCCAACAATCAATATAACGTGATTCTACTGATCAAACAGATCGTGTGTACGTTCACGGGAGAAGGGAGAGAAACTTTATTAAAAACTTTAGAGAAATACAATAAGAATTACTTACACCTCACGTTGAGAAGATTACAAATTCTTGATGGTGGCTAAGTACAGCGAACTCTTGTGGCTAACCTTCTCTCACGAATCTCTCACCTTGATGAATTATACGCTTAGGAATTACAAATTCATTGGATTCTATTAGAATACATTGAAGGCTACCCCTACGGGGTGATTTATACACCATAGAATCTTCTAGTCCTAAACAAACTCCATCAATCAGAATAAAAGAACTTAAATCTAACTCGGACTCAAAACAGATCCAGAAAAGGAAATTGCCAGATCCGACATTAGTCGACTTTCATGACGTATTCATGTTACAATCCTAACAGATCTAAGTTCAATAAAGGCTTTTGTGCCAGTTCTCACTCCACATGAAAGGGCAAGAACAGTTACAACTAGAGATTTTCATCCCAAGCTGCAATAGCTGTGAGCATTGTCAGGGGCGGAACCAGAAATTTTTTTGGGGTGGGCTGCAAGAAAAAAATATAAGAGAATATCTGAAAAACGCCCATGTTGTATATATATATTAAAAAGCTTCCCGCTCTACTTTACTATAGCCAATGAAAGGTGAAGAATAAGGGAAGTTAAATAAAGGACCTGCCGCCCACCATGGGGCTCGAACCCACGACCACAAAGTTAAGAGCCTTGCGCTCTACCAACTGAGCTAGACGGGCTACTCATGATGTGTAACAATCATTCTTCCCTATAAGCTACGTTTTACGGTTTTCACACAATATATGAAAAAAATGGGCCGGGCTACAGCCCGGCTCAGCCCACTATTGGGTCCGCCCCTGAGCATTGCCACTGTGTCTGTGCCGCGCCTAGTTGGAGCTCTGGACCGTCTGATTGGTGTGTCCTCTCGTCTCTTGCATGCACATTTCATTAAAGAGATTATAACGAAACGTACAGAAGTCAAATGAATACAGGTTATTGTTGTTGTTGAGAAATGAATTGGGAGGAAGAAGAAACATCGATCAAATATACAATAAAAAACACCAAAATTTTACATGAAAAATTAAAATCGAGAAAATAACGGAGCTGCACACAAACCATTAAATTATCAGAGAGATTATAGGAGGAAACAAATAACCTCACAGCCACTTTGTACTTTCTATGGCATACAAACACACATCATGGTCGTAATGACAGTGCATTTATGGAGATAATTATGATTACAAGTTATGAAATCACCAAACTGTCATCAACATGTTCCCTAAGCTTCACGTGCTACGAAGTTTCTAGAGTAGACCGCTTCTTTACTATGCATCTTCGAGGTGCTACTCTGCTTTGCCGCTTCAGAATGCTCCTCCGCTTATATACTTCAGAATGCTTCTATCTTTTGTTTCTTTTCATGCTTCTATTTTTTGTTTCTCAACCAACCCCGCCACAATGTTGATAATGGTCATGATGAAGATTACCGTGTCCGAGAAAGCATGCATGGCAGATAATTTGCTCTTTTATACTTTTTCCTCTCGCGCTTGACGTGTGCTTTACAACTTTATAGTTCAAGGATCGTGCTTCTATCTTTTATTTTTTTTTAGAATTGTTTTTATTAAAAATTTATTAATGAAATATCGGGGGCATTTTAAGTTCACGGTTTACTCTAAAAAAAAAAGATTACCATGCCAGAGAAAGCATGTCATGGCAAATAATTTGCTCAAGAAGCCGTTTTTGCACCAGGGAACCAATAAGTGAAGAAACAATCAACCACTGCAAATAAGCAATTGAAATTATGTCAGGATAGGGGCAAACAAAATTCAAGTTTCTAAGAGATTGTCATGTGTGGTAGATCATGGAGTTCTGAAGCTTAATTTAATAGGACAGAATTGTCGGATTCTGCTTAACAGGAATCAATCTGACAACTAATCAAGATCACTGAGATATCAGCAATCTAATGATCAGGTCAGCAAATATCAGGTGGGAGGTTTTCCGTTCAATAGAACGTTCTTAATTTAAGAACCACCTTTCAATTTCCTTCCTTAGTTAAACACCAATTAGACTGAATCTAAGTCAGTCTCGATATACTGAATATCAGTATATCCCCTGTATAAAGAATTTAATTTACTTATACAGTATTTGGAGTGAGGTACGCTTAAAGCGAATCTCCTAAGACAATTACGTCCCCCGCACCAGTGCTAACGGGATAATGGACGCTGGTCTCCCAAGATACAGCACTCCTTCACGGTATTTGGATAGCACTACCAAATCACCGTACGGTCAAAACGTAGTCAACCAGTACCTTCACAGGATCGTTGAAGCAGCGGGACAAGGACGAATTCGAATGAATATTTGCCTTTACTTTGGAGTAGCACCCACTGTTAAGGACGAAGGAATGTTGAAGAATATTCTTCTTCAGAAGTACCAGATTCAGACAACAATTCTATAAAAGAATCTGTTGAATTTTCTGATCCCTCTTTCAGAACGAATTTTGCAGAATCTCCTTAGGAAGTAGCTTCGAATTTTCAGATCCTCTTTCACTGCAGAATCTCCTTAAAAGCGTTAAGCTTATCCTAATCCACTTGTAGAAAAGCACTTATGTGCACCTTAGGAATAGATTGGAGTCAAGCTCCCAAGTGCTTACTTGCTGAGTCAATTATAACTAGTTTTTCCTCTTGAACTTAGTCGTGGGATCTCCAGTCGCTAAGTGAGGTTTCCATTAAGCTGACTCGGTAAGGTTAGGTTTTTAGACCCATTCCCCTCAATGCGCAGTTTATACGCTCTCCACTTAAACCTTTAGTAAGCGGATCCGCTAAATTATCCTTTGACGATACAAAGTCAATAGAGATAATTCCATTTGAGAGCAACTGCTTCACGGTATTATGTCTATGACGAATATGTCTAGACTTACCGTTGTATATATACATTTTGTGCCCTAGATATAACTGCTTGATTATCGCAGTGTATACATATAGCGGGACTGGCTTTTGCCATAATGGTATATCTTCCAAGAATTGTCGAAGCCATTCTGCTTCTTCTCCAGCTTTATGTAAGGCTATGAATTCTGATTCCATAGTGAAACGGGCAATACATGTTTGCTTAGAAGATTTCCATGATACCGCTGCTCCTGCTAGAGTAAATACGTATCCACTAGTTGATTTTGATTCCTCAGAATCTGCAATCCAATTAGCATCACTGTATCCTTCAAGTACAGGTGGATACTGTCCATATCTCAGGCATATTCCTTGGTATGTGATACGTAACCCAATACTCGTAGTAGAGCGGTCCAATGTTGATCACTAGGATTACTAGTGTATCTACTTAACTTGCTTACAGCGTAAGCAATATCGGGTCTAGTGCAATTCATCAATACATTAGACTTCCGATAATCTGAGAATACTCCAACTGACATATTCCAGTTCCTGTATTATTATGAAGGTGGACGTGTGGGAGAAAAGAATTTGTATTCTCCTTTATCCCATGATCCTTGAATCTTTCTATCATCTTATCCACGTAGTGAGATTGAGATAGACTGATTCCATCTGGTGTTCTGGTGATTTTAATTCCTAAAATTACATCAGCAACCCCAGATCCTTCATGTCAAAACTATTGGATAACATTCTTTTAGTGGACTTAATAATTTCAATATTAGTTCCAAGTATCAAATATCGTCTACATAAAGACAAACAATGATACACGCATTTCCACTGTTTTCGTGTAAACACACTTATCGCATTCATTGATAGTGAATCCATCTTTGATCATGACGCTATCAAATTTCTCATGCCATTGTTTAGGAGCCTGCTTTAAACTGTATAAGGATTTTACCAATTTACACACCTTGTGTTCTTGGCCCTTGACTATAATCCTTCAGGTTGCTCCATATATATCTCTTCATTTAATTCACCATTTAAGAATGTAGTCTTGACACCCATTTGATGGATATCTAAGTTATGCAATACTGCAATTGCAATCAACATCCGAATGGACGTTATTCTTATTACTGGTGAATAAGTATCGAAGTAGTCAAGTCCTTCTTTTTGTCGATAACCCTTAGCTACTAATCTAACCTTGTACTTATCGATAGATCAATCGGGTTTTAATTTTCGTTTGAAAATCCACTTACACCCAATTGGTTTACTGTCAGGAGCAAGTTTACCAATTCCCAAGTATGATTACTTAGTTGGATTCTATTTTGTATTTATAACTTCTTTCCACATTTGTATTTCTGGGGTTGACATAGCCTCTTTAAATGTTTGAGACTCGCTTATGCTATGAAATTTGGACCAAAAGATTTTGAGATTCTAGATCTCTGACTTCTTCTTGGTTCAGTTTTCGCATTAACAATTGGTTCATCGGGACCTTCTTCCTGAACGCCATCTCGTGTGTTCTTTTCCCAGAAGTCTTATCTGCTTCCCTGTATGGAAAGATATCTTCAAAGAACACAGCATCTCTAGATTCGATAATCATATTTACATGAATATCTGGTATTTCTGATTTATGAACCAGAAATCTGTAGGCACTACTATTCAAGGCATAGCCTATGAATATGCAGTCCATAGTTTTTGCTCCCGACTTAGTCATTTTAGGTAATGGTGCCAGCACCTTTGCAAGGCCCCCACATTTTGAGGTAATGGTAGGAAGTGTCCTTCCATGCCATAACTCAAATGGTATAAGACCAAGTTTCTTGTGGGGTACTCTATTTAGAATATAATTTGCAGTTAATAGAGCTTCCTCCCACAAGTTTTGCGGAGCTCCAGAACTACGAGCATGGAATTTACCATCTCCTTCAAAGTTCTGTTCTTCCTTTCAGTAATTCCATTTTGCTGAGGAGTGTATGGTGCTGTAGTTTGATGGATTATACCAAAATTAGCACATAACTCACAAAATCATTTGATTCATATTCTTCGCCTTTATCGGATTTTAGAATCTTGATTTTCTTATTGAGTTGATTCTCAACTTCGGCTTATATGTTATAAACATATTTATTGCCTCATCCTTACTGTTTAAAAGATACACATAATAGTATCTTGTACAGTCATTAATAAAAGTAATGAAATACTTTTTACGCCTCTAGTTGGCATAAACTTCAAATCACACAGATCGCTATGAATTAACCCTAAAGGTTCTGTATTTCGATCAATTGAGTGAAATGAATTTTTCGCCAACTTGGCCTCAACACAAATCTCACACTTGCGAATTTCTTCCAAGTTGAGTTTAGGAATATATCCCAAATTAGACAAGTTCTTTAATGACTTGTAATTTACATGCCCTAATCTAGCATGCCACAAAATAGGAGACTCAAGCAAATAAACAGAAGATTTTTCTTTATTTATAAGCTTCGGGTACAAATATACAGACTTTTTATCTACCACTGCAACATTGGCTTTAAAAAGTCCATCAACAAGATAACCCTTTCCCACATACATCCCTCCCTTAGTAAGTACAAATTTATCGGATTCTAATACCATTCTAAATCCTTTCTTATTAAGTATTGATCTGGAGATTAAATTCTTGCGGATGTCTGGAACATGAAGCACATCGTTAAGAGTAAGCTCTTTCCCCGATGTCCACTTCAGGATGATCTTGCCCTTTCCTTCAACCTTTGAGGCGGCTGAATTACCCATGAATAGTTACTCATCTTACTCTAGTCTTTGATATTCAGAGAATAATATCTTCTCAGAGCAGATGTGCCGGGTAGCTCCAGTGTCTACCCACCAATCCTTATTATTGGTTGTCAGATTCACTTCTGACACTACAGCTGAAAGGCTTGGCGATTCATGGTTGGTCAAATTCGCCTGTGGATGGCTCTTCTTATTCTTCTTGAGACGGCTGCGATATTTATTCGCCTTATGCCCCTCTTTGTTGCAGATGTAGCAGGTTCCTTTGAAGCGCATGTTCTTGCCTTCTTGGGCCTTGCCTTTGTATCCCTGGGAAGTCTTCTTTCGCTTTTATGCCTTTAGAAGTAGATGCTTTCCCCTTTGAGTCTTCGATCACATTGGCTTTTGCTTCGTAGGAGTTCTTACTGCTCCTTTTCTCGGACTTGCGGTTGTCCTCCTCGATACGAAGCCTCGCAATGAGATCTTCCAACTTTAGCTCCTTTCACTTATGCTTCAGGCAGTTCTTGAAATCTCTCCACGCGGGTGGGAGTTTCTCCACGATAGTTGCAACCTGAAAAGTTTCAGGAAGAATCATACCTTCGGCTTCTATCTCGTGCAAGATAAGTTGAAACTCTTGCACCTGACTGATTACAGTCTTGCTATCCATCATTTTGAACTCCAGAAATCCCCTACGACGAACTTCTTGGTACAGCATCCTCAGTCTTGTACTTCTTGTCAAGACTGGCCCATAACTTCTTTGCCGTTGTGATGGGACTGTAGACATTGTAAAGAGAGTCATCCAGTCCATTTAAAACATAATTTTGGCAAAGGAAGTCACCTTGTGTCCAAGCATCGACTGCAAGGACTGAGTCCCGATCAGTTACGGGTTCTGGTGGATCTTCCTGCAGGAATTTGGCCAGATAAAGAGTGGTCAAGTAGAAGAGCATCTTCTGTTGCCACCTCTTGAATTCTGTGCCGTCAAACTTTCCTGGCTTCTCCGGCTTCGGGTTAGGAAGTGGAGTAGGCATCAAAGCTTGGAGCTGCATGTTTGGTGCCTTGCTTGTACTATCTTGATTAGTCTCAGACATTTTCTGCAAGTTCAAGCAGAACAGACGTAAGAAACTTCAATATTAATTGTCTTAAGATTGTTGGATTCTGCTTAACAGGAATCAATCTGACATAATCAAGATCACTGAGATATCAACAATCTAATTGGCCAGGTCGGCAAAATATCAGGTGGGAGGTTTTCCGTTCAATAGAACGTTCCTTAATTTAAGAATCACATTTCAATTTCCTTCCTTGGTTAAACACCAATTAGACTGAATCTAAGTCAGTCTCGGTATACTGAATATCAGTATATCCCCTGTATAAAGAATTTAATTCACTTATACAGTATTGGAGTGAGGTACGCTTAGAGCGAATCTCCTTAAGACAATTATGTCCCCGCACCGGTGCTAATGGGATAATGGACGCTGGTCTCTCCAAGATACAACACTCCTTTACGGTACTTGGATAGCACTACCAAATCACCGTACGGTCGAACCGTAGTCAACCAGTACCTTCACAGGATCATTGAAGCAGCGGGACAAGGACAAAATTCGAATGAATATTTGCCTTTAGTTTGGAGTAGCACCCACTGTTGAGGACGAAGGAAGGTTTAAGAATATTCTTCTTCAGAAGTACCAGATTCAGACAACAATTCTATAAAAGAATCTGTTGACAGAACGATTTTGCAGAATCTCCTTTGGAAGTCACTTCGGAAACCGAGTTACGGATTTCCCACTTCTCGCTGGAAGTCGCTTCAGAACTCCACTGCCAGTTCAGAATTTGATTTAGAATTCTGAGAGATAGAGAGAGATTGTTGTTGGTGTGTCTGAGAAAGGGAAACCGGAGCGCTATTTATAGTGCTCCGGGAGGGGCATTCTCGTCCGCTAAATCCCAACAGTTGCAGCGGTTCGGACAGAACCGTCGTAACTGTTCGGTCCAAACCGCCCAACCGCACAACGGTCCAACTGCCCAACCGCACAGACGCTTTTCAGACATCCGTTGGCGGGCAGATCAGATCTGCTCGCAGACATCCGTTGCGGGCGATTCGGATCCAGAGCGGAGCGAGTTTGGTTCGGGTAGCGGAGCAACCCATACCCTTGAGACCCGATTCAAAAAGAACCAGGCCAGGTAGGGAACTCGAGACCGGCACCGGCGCCGGCCGCCGCTGCCAGCGGCGGCGCGCGCGCGCACGCATGCATGTGCAAGCATAGTTCCCTCCTTTTCGCGCGCGAAAACTCCAAGTACCCAAAGGGCACGCCCTTTGTTCTCAATTTTCTCTATTTATACACCACAAACTCCATCCCATGGCCAATGTGGGACTAAATGCTTTTAGCTACCTTTAGCCCAATTTTGGCTTTGAATTAGGCAATCTTTAGACTTGAATATCTCATTCATTTGAAGTCGGAATTGAACATGTGAATATACCACGTTCATCCCCAATGGAAGGAGAACATACTCCAACCATCATCCATTGATTCGATCAACGGATCTTGCCATAATTCAGCTCAAAGATTCGCTTTTATATTCTTCAATTCCAACAAGAATAATATGCTCAACATGATTAGATTGCTCATTCAGTCTAACTCTGGTTAAAACAACGTATTTAGCCCGATCAGCACTACATTCATGGCACAGTATGATTTTTGTGTGTTGATTCTGGTGAAAACAGAGAAAATTCTGGTTTTGTGTGGTACTGAGACTTGAGAATA